>SZWC01011653.1:22494-33613 GCA_023375785.1 Penium margaritaceum | reverse complement strand
CCCTCCTGGTTCGTTGTAGGGACCCTACAACGACAACGCCACAACGAGCAACATCATTGTGGCATCGTGGCGTTGTAGGGCCCATACACGACCCGGGACGGGCGAAACCGGGTATTATGGGGGTCCTATCAGCAACCACTTCTGAAGTGGGCATTTTTGCATATATTGGAAAATCACGTTCGGCCTCGACACTCCACCATCGAGAGCCTGCTTTGATGGATAAATACACATCATATAGTGCAGCACAGTAAGGCATGACAGTAGATATTCATGCATGCATGCAATGTACACGTCAGCAAATGGAGAACACCCATTGGTGGATATGGAATCTCATCACTTTAGTGATTGAGTAGCCCTTGAATGGGATGCCAGCTGGATACGTTGACATGTACGCCGCCGCAACCATCGAGTGAAATATTCCTCTTTTTGGCTTTCTAAAATCCCTTCTTTGCTGATATGACGAATGAGGATGGTTTGGTTCGTATACACATTTCAGTTACACAAATAGATGCCGTCGATATGTACGAGGTGCATGTAACCGTCGATTGCACGGATACATGCAATATCTTGCACGTGAGCGTATGCAGTTTGGTGCATGGGTCATGTCCCTCGCATCACAGCCCTACCGGTCGGGTTGGGCACAACACATCCTTTAAGGACAAAGTGCCAGTAATGAGGCACCCTTCTCGTCGCCGTCTGGTGCGACACTTAGCGTCGCACCAGAATGGCGACACACCCCTCTCGGTCATCGTCTCAGCCCTCACGAGGAGCCTCTTCTGCAGCCAACACTGTCCAGTCACCCAACCCCTCCTCTGGCCTGACCAAAACCTTCGACGCATCCAAGTGGAATTCGGCAAAGAAACGTGCGTGCAGCGGAGATCACCTCACCAAGGAGCTGAGTAAACACTGCGAGCCCGTCCCGACAAAAACAAAGAAGGCTGGGTGGAGGTGTGGTGCATGTGGCACCATCGATTCCGGCACGTGTGACCGCATCCACGGCCACTTCAGTGGTGATAACCACAACGTGGGGAAGTGCCCATATCCGCCGCCCACGTGTCGGGACGTCCTAGGCCTCGACCGTGACCCACAGTCCCCGGCTGGATGGAAGCCTCAGAGCGTGCAACTGTACAAAGGCCTCGGGCCTGAGTGGGGTACAAAGGACAAACCTGTGGCCTGGCTGAAGCTGTAGGAGACGTTTGAGAGAGAATCCACCGCAGCAGCTGCTGGTGTCATCTTGGAAGCTGATAGCGATGACGACGACCTGACGCCCTCTCAGACCCACCGGAGGGAGAGCCCCTCCGACATGGTTCCTGTCTCAGACATCAAGCGAGCTTCTTCCTTCCGCCAGTCCAGCATGGACCAACATCTGGAGCGTGGCCACAATTAACGATGCCAGCTAAGCGTCGTGAAGGTGATGTGCGTCACTGCATCACCAATCTCCTTCTGTCGGGAGGCAGCGTTCTTGGAGGTGGTGAAGAATGGCCGGAAGACCTCCTCCGGCTTCCGGCTTCCAAGCCGCACGACAGTTGTGAAGGACCTTCTGCCGAAGCTGGACAAAGAGCTTGAAGAGCTCGATGCTCCCCTCAAGCAGGCCTGGGACATTTACAGCTGCTCTGTGGCCGTTGATGAGTGGTCTGACCGCCAGGTCCTTCCCATCTACAACGCAATGGCGTGTAACGCGCAAGGATCCGTGCACCTTTTCTCGCGTGATGCCAGCGGTCTCAGTCGTGACGCAGACCATACCGCGGCAATGATTGAAGCAGCCATCGAGATAGTGAGGGAGAAGAGGATGGTCTCCGTCATCTGTGACAACACCTCCACCAACAAGAAGGCATTCATGGACCTGAAGCAGAAGTACCCCTCCCTCTTCTTCCAGGGCTGCTGCACGCATAACATCGACCTGATAATGAAGGACGTGGCCAAGACGGACTGGGGTGGATCAATCATCAGCAGGTGTTAGAAGGTAGTGTCGTACATGTGGAACAATGACCTGCCACGCTCCTGGCTGCGTGAGAGGAGTGGCGGCAAGATGCTGCTGGCACGGTGCGAGACCAGGTTTGCCTCAATGTTTGACATGGTTGACCGCCTGCTGGACCAAAAGGAAAATCTGGAGACCATGGTCGACACGGACCTGTGGAGGCAGATGGGGGTGAGGCGGGATGCAGGCTTCAAAGCAAGGAAGAAGGAGGTGCGCCGTATCGTACGTCACAGGGTCTTTAGGGTGCAGGTACGCCAGCTCTGGGACCGGTTGGAGCCTCTAGTGAGGGCCTTGCGGGTGGCTGACAGGAAAGGTGGCTGTGCAGGCGAGATTTATGAGGGCCCGCTTGATTGTGCAGAAGAGCTGAAGATGCTGGCCGAAAAGAAGGGCAGGAAGCCAGCAAAGGTTGCCAAGTCTCACGTGAAGTTTGTGCTTGGATGTCTCAATTCTCGCTGGAACAAAGACATGGCTTGCCCCCTGTACGCTGCTGAACGCAGGATGCACCCCGAAAACTTTGGGAATGATCTCTCACTTGACTTAGCAACCATGCAGGCATGGCAGTCTGTTGTGGATGCTTTAGTTCCAGCAGACAAGCATGATGATCTCCTGCTTGAGATATCAGCCTTCCAGAGGGGCCAGGTCATGGTGAACTCTGTTCCCACAGTAACTGCAGCAAAGAATTCCAAGGCGGTAGCTGCAGTGGCTAAGGTGCAAAGCAGGAGCATGACCGCTATTGAATGGCATGTGAACTACATGCACTAAATGCCTAGCTTGCATGATCTTGCACTGAGGGTGCTCTCTCAACCATGTTCTTCCTTTGAATGTGAACGCGTGTTCTCCACGCACGAGTTGCTGCACACTGCACGTAGGAACCGTCTCCTGGTCTCAACGCTCGAGCTGCTCGTCCGCTGCAATGTCAGATTGCGCAAGGTGTATGGCAAGAGTGGCGGGCGAGCAGCCAGGCAGCTGTCGGCGGCAGCAGAAGCAGAATCACAGTAGCAGATGACGGAGAAGTCAGTGAAAACGATGGGGAGATTGTGGAGGAGGGAGAGGAGNTGGAGTTGCTCAATGGTGCTGATGATGGGAGCAGTGACAGTGGTGAGGGGGAGGATGAAGAAGAGGAAGCAGTTGGAGCAGAGGCGGATGATGATGTGGTGGAGATACAAGCAAACATCCGGGTGCTGGTAGATACACCCATGCTGCCACATGCTCACCGTGTCCGCATGCGGCAGGAGACCCCCTCAGTGGTCTCTACCCCTAGCAACAGGCAGAGCAGTTGCAACCAGATACGTGTGAATTCAACAGCAGCAGATGCAACAACCCTAGCAGCAACTCCTGAAACCTCTGCAACTCCTGCAGCTGCTGCCACTGTTGTAGAATCTGCAACACCTGAAGACGCTGCAAGTCCTGCAACACCTGCAACTCATGCAACTCCAACAAATCTTGCAACATCAACAGCAGCAAATGCAACAACCCCAGACAGAGAGGGAGGTGCAGATGACACAACTGAGCCTGCACCGAGAGACCCAGGTCCAGAGGACAGTGTCAACAACAGCCATGCTCAGGAGCAGAATGATGCAGTTGGAAGAGACAACACATCCACCCGTGCATCAGGCACAAAATGCCCTGCTACAGCTGAAAAGCCATCTAAGCGTGGGCGTGCTAAGAAGTAGGATAGGCATCAATTTACTTGAGATTTTCATGACCTGAACTTCATATTCATTCTAACTTCCCACATGTGTTACCTGTCATGAATGCAACTTTGGCATCTTTCCATGGACTGCTATTCTCTGTACTTTAGAAGTATTATGATCTGGTGTCATTCACTTCTTTTCTAGTGGCAATACATCACATAGTGCATATGTTTGTGGATACATGGCTAACATGAAGTTTCTGAGTGTTCTATAGATGCTATTCATTTCACAGTGGTGAAAAAAAATGTGTTAATCTTAGTGTTCATGTCTCAAAATGATGCTATGCTGAAAAAAGGCAAAAATGGTTCTCTCAAAAAAGTCAGACTTATGCTTCATTGTATTGAATATGCCAATCCTGAGTAGTTTAAAGTATTTTAGCATCGATGTGCCTCAGATGGACTACATCGATGCTCGTTGTGGACATCGATGTGCCGTTGTACGTGGTGCCGCGGTCAACACTGGTATATGGGAGTGTATGGGGAGAGTGTATGTGGAGATAGGTACTAAATGTGCACTAGTGTATAATGTTGTAACTCACATGTGCAAGTGAATGTGGTGGGCCTGAGGGGGTTGTATGTGGTGAGTGTATGAAGGGAGTGTATGTGGAGATGGGTGCTAAATGTACACTAGTGTACAATGTCGTGATTTATATATACAAGTGATTGTGGGAGGGGAGGAAGGGAAGTGAAGGGGAGGGGGGGTTCTATGTGGTGAGTGCATGGGGGTAGTATATGAGGAGATGGGTGCTAAATGTGCACTAGTGTAATATGTTGTGATTCAGATATGCAAGTGCATGTTGGGGGGGGAGGGGGGGGGGGGATTAGGGGGGAGAGGGGGGGAGTTGTATATGGTGAGTGTATGGGGGTACTGGTCAAGTAATGTGGTCTCTTGGAAGGTGCCTTTCTGTGTACATGGGTTATGTGTATGTCCTGGACGTTGCCATCCGGTGAACATGAGGTATGTGTATTTCCTAGAAGTTACCTTTCAGTACGGTATACGATGTACACTGGAAAATCAGTGTACAATTGGAGGGTGATTGGTCATAAGTGAGAGAGAGGGAGAGGAACTGGAGAATATGGAGGAGGGGAGGGAGGGAGAAGTGAGGGAGGAATGGAGCGGAGAAGAAAGGGAGGGAGAAGGCAAAGAGACAGACAGAAAGGGAGGGGGATGAAGGGATGGAAGGAGATGAGGAGAGAGATATTGAATGAAAGAGAGATACACCGCCAAAAAGGTTCAAAATTGAAAACAGTCGAAGGCATCTACATTAATTCTTGTCAACACTGGACAAAAAATTTGAACGACGTGGTAGTACCTCTCACTAATTGATCTAAATTGAGGTGGTACCAAGATTTCATGCATAAAAGTGCTTGAACGGTCTTGCCCCCGAGATTGTACCTCCAGTCCCCAATCATGTTCTTGCTTGACTAGAAATCAGCTCACACGGTGCTCTGGTTGCAGACTTGGNGATGTGGTAGATCTATACTCTGTGCCGTAAGAGCGATGCCGCCTTAGCAGTTCACCTGTGGTTGGCCAGGATTGGGTGTCAGTTACGTCATACCCTCCGCATATTCTGGTCAGACCGTGATGGACAGTTCCTTGGCAAGATTGGTGCATTCTTTACACAAAATTGTGTCTTTCATGAGCTCATTATTCCTGCTGCATCCAATCAGATTGATGTGTCAGAACAATAGAATTGCGCCATAAAGGGTGTGGTCCTATGCATGCGCCTACACCTACAACTTCCATTGTGTCTGTCCATGTTTCTTCCTTGCGTCCATGCCTATGTCTATGGTTACTGAAACCTCTCCTACTCTGAGTTTTCCTTCTATCAGAGAGAGTGCATCTGCTACGTCTACATCCTTGTCGTCCCGTGATCTCGTGCTCGGTCTCCTTCCACTCTCTAGCCCAAGCTCATCTTGATTCAAGAGGAGGCATCTCAGACCAAAGAGGTAGGAGCAATAACAGAAATAGAAATAGACCTGTGGGAATCTGAGAGAAACTTGGTAGAGGCATACTGGTTTTGTCCAAACAGGCCTTCATTGGTGCCATACTGATGTAGATGTACTTATGAAGTAGCAGGAAAATTTCCAAAGCAATGCGACTGACTGCGCCAATAGGAGTCGGCTGCAGGCTCTAGGGTTCTACGCATCTCAATATTAGTCCGGTGGTTACACTTGTAACCTAGAGGACATAAGGTAGGTGTTTTATTTTCAGTGCAGTCTCCATGCCAAAACAGCATGGCACGAGAACACGTTGGCGTTACATCCTTGGAGGTGGTATAAAGTTCGAGATGATACCCAAGTTTTGAACTCTGTAGCTTTGGGTTTTAGATATTTTTAAGGAAAATATGCCTTTCTTGTTTTGTTGAAGCCTTTGGAGAGGATTGGCCTTTGCAAAGTGGCTAAAAATTTCTATCCTTGTTTTGGCCACGCTAAACCTCAGAGAAGATGGTGACAAAAAAACTCTGAGGGTAACCTCGAGCTCGTAGTCAATTCCAAANAACAGTCGAAGGCATCTACATTAATTCTTGTCAACACTGGACAAAAAATTTGAACGACGTGGTAGTACCTCTCACTAATTGATCTAAATTGAGGTGGTACCAAGATTTCATGCATAAAAGTGCTTGAACGGTCTTGCCCCCGAGATTGTACCTCCAGTCCCCAATCATGTTCTTGCTTGACTAGAAATCAGCTCACACGGTGCTCTGGTTGCAGACTTGGCCAAGACGCTTGCAGCACAAGCATTCTAGCCTAGAAACCCTAGTTTCTCAATCCTCCCAAACAAATTCGGTGTACTCCTTAGCATGTCGTGGAAGATCTGGTCAACTCTTCTGTGAATTTACTCTGTCTTCTGGCTAGTGCCAATTGGAGCTGGTCTACTCGGACTTGTTCAATACCCTCCCGCTTTTGTCCTTGTCCCTCTCACTCTGATCGAAAACTAAGCTGGGATGTGGTAGATCTATACTCTGTGCCGTAAGAGCGATGCCGCCTTAGCAGTTCACCTGTGGTTGGCCAGGATTGGGTGTCAGTTACGTCATACCCTCCGCATATTCTGGTCAGACCGTGATGGACAGTTCCTTGGCAAGATTGGTGCATTCTTTACANCACGTTGGCGTTACATCCTTGGAGGTGGTATAAAGTTCGAGATGATACCCAAGTTTTGAACTCTGTAGCTTTGGGTTTTAGATATTTTTAAGGAAAATATGCCTTTCTTGTTTTGTTGAAGCCTTTGGAGAGGATTGGCCTTTGCAAAGTGGCTAAAAATTTCTATCCTTGTTTTGGCCACGCTAAACCTCAGAGAAGATGGTGACAAAAAAACTCTGAGGGTAACCTCGAGCTCGTAGTCAATTCCAAAGCTTTTTCTTAAGGTCTATGGACTTTGTTCTTGACGATGTCCATAGCAAATGTTGTCACTTCTCATAGAGAATAATTTCTCTCAAACAAAAGGGAAGGTAGAGATACGTGTTCATAGGCTTTTGGAATTTCATGAGGTCCAAAATCCATGAGTTTGTGAACCTTTCAACTTTAAAGAGAGTAACTTCAAGGAATTTGATGGTGGATTCGAAGATGCCCCACTTGAACTTGATGTTCTTATATGTGACGTGCCTGTTGTAAGAGAGAATGGATGTACACTAGTGCCTTGGTTGAGTACCACATTTTTTTCTGCAGCTTTGATGACAAAAGATCTGTCTTCACGAAGCTGTTTGAGTACCACCCATAGTTTCTTCGGTAGTTTAAACCGAGCTTTGGGTTTGGCTAGTTGGAAGCATTCAGCAACTTCAGACATCATGATCTGAAAGTATTCCTCAATCCCTGATGGTTCTTTGGATGATATCCAAGCAGGGTTGGGAATCCTAAATCCAGGGATAGACTTGTCAACATTTTCCTCAAACTACCAAATGAGCCTGAACTTTCTAAACATAACATTCAGGCATGGTTCCAAAGCTGAGAAGGAGCAAGGTTTAGGTAGTAGGAAGTAGTTGTGGCCTAGACCTAGCAGGAATGAATCACCGGGGGAGAGCTTCCTGTTCCTGAGGTTGTGCACTCCCTTGTTCACCATCCTGCAGTCGAAATCAGAAGGAGTCTTTCTAGCATAGAGCAGCAAGGCAAGATCGTGGATGTGTAGTTCCGTGAGCAAGTGCCGCTTGTGCAACAAGCAAGTGCCGCTTGTTCACCATCCTACAGTCTTTCTGTTGTTCTTGTTTCTGGCCTGGTTGAAGTTTTTGCCGTTGTTCTGATTGTTGTTGGTGCGCCAGGGGGTCTTTCCTGAAGCAGTTTTCAGTGGTATACACTTGGCTGTGGCCCTTGCAGTTGGGACAGTCAGCTTGGTTGCGGCTGTCAGAAGAATGCAGGCATGAGGATAGCAGCAGCAGAAGCACGCAGAAGAGTCGGAACATGCAAGAGAGCGTCGGCGGAGTGACGTAAGCAGGAGTGGTCTCGAGGAGTTAGTCGCAGAGGTTGATAGAGGCCGAGACGCGAGAGAGAGTCGAGGTAGACGAGCTGGTGAGAGGAAGCGCAAGCGAGAGGAGTGATGGTTCACTGAGTAAGAGAACTGAGCGAAGGAGCGAGAGTGACGGAGCGAAGAGTTGAGAGAGGTTGACGAAGGAAAGGAATGCGGGGTGCGAGCAGAGCGAAGACACGGCGGTGAAGCCGCGGAACCACAGGGAACAGGATGGGAAGACTCGAGGGAATGAACATCCTCGGTATAAAAGTTCAGAACAGGACAAAAGTGCTAACCAACGGCTTCTTTCCGCTAGCCAGACGCAAGTGACACATGTCACTTTATTAGGGGATAACTTGACAGTGAGGTCCGAACGGTCAGGTGACCAGAGACCCGTTGGTCAAGGTGGTTTGGTGGCTAGACCTGAACCATTATTTAGAAGGGATTTCTCGGACTGTACATCTGCACTGAGTCTGTTTCATAAGGATATTCCAACAGCGGCATGTGCATTTGCATTTGCGTGCTTTGGCTGACCTCTGTCCTTCTTGTAGCTGATGGATTTGTAGCCGCTGTTTTCAGGTTTTTTGCTCACAAAACCACTGCCTTTCTTCAGCAGCTTCTGGATAGCTGCTGCCATAGCCTGCTCAGTGTTTTTGTTGATGAGCTCTAGGCTCCAAATCCATGGCTTTGGGGGCGGTTGTTGCTGCTTCCAGCTTGGCTTTAGCTTCTTCAACCTTATTTTTGCCTGCTCTTTGGGCGACTTCATGGTGTGCGATCATGTCTAGAGGCTTTTGATTCGTGTCCTCGCAGAACTTGTTGATGTTGTATGCACCAGAGCTGGTGGAGGCGGAGAGGGTAGGGCGGCAGATCTTTGTGAGGAGTTTGTCTAGACAGCTTTGGCATTGAGTAGCCATCCTAGGACAGCCGTGCCATGTGCTTGCTTGCCTTGAATGACGAGCTGGTGGAGTTGGCAGTTTTCAGCCGCTCGAAGCTCTTGGAGCTTGGTTTTCCACTCAACGGTACGTTTTGGTTTTTCATGGGCGAAAACGTCTGCAGCTTTGATCTTGTAGGATCGGGCAACGTTTCCAGCCACTTGGATTTCGTGCACCTTGGCGAGTATTTTATCAATGTGGCTGAGTTTCTCCATGTCCTTGGACACGTTGCGGAGGAAGTTTGATATAATATTTGCCATTTCCGGAGGCGGGTCTCCATGGAGGAGACTGATCTGGATTTTGCCAATGAGCACGGTTCCCTCAACTAGTGCTGAGCTTGGACGGTTGGCAGTTGTAGCCGCATTGTGCCTCATGTTGCTGTTGGAGTTCGTAGTGTTGAATGTGAAAGTGGCATTGATCGGGTTACTTGTGCCAACAGCAGTTAGTGTAGTGGCATCATTTGCAGCTGAGCGAGAGATGACAGGGTTGACGGCCTGGTGTATTGCGGCTGCAAAGGCCGGTGCAGTCCGCGTTTGGCGTTGCTGGACTTCGACAGTCATTTCTTCGTTGTTGTCATCATTCTTGATGAAGTCTTTGATGACCTCGACAGTTGAAAGGTCAAAAATTTCCATCGGTGAAGTGGGTGTTGTCCTCTTCTTCCAAGGAGACATGGCCACGTTGTCCGTAGATTTGGTTTCGTCATTGGTGTTGATGGCTCTCCTTCATTCACGGGTCCAATGCTCATTTTACATCGCTGCTTTACAGGGGTCAATGGCTAACTGTCTTGGTGCCTCAATGTCCCGTCAGCAACATATTGGACTGTGGTCCTGGCACAAAGGCCCTTAGGCCTAGTCTTTATTCAGACTACACTGTGGCACACCCAACGTCCCCAGAAAACAACGAACCTGTCACACGTGTGATGTATGTGTCATGCAATGTCATGGTGGACCTCACTGTGGTCTGCCATACACCATGCACCTGTTTCTTGACCATCTAGGCATGTTAAAAGAGGCTCTCTTGGCAGAGGAAGCACTACCTTGACACACTGCCTATGAGGATGAGCTCCATACAATTTGAGAGCACGTTCCATACAAGCTTATGGACATTCTGTAGGGGCGAAAGGCCATACAAGCCAAATGGGTCATGCGAAAGATTGTGAATGAAGGTGGCTCACTAGATTGCAACCAGGCCTCCTTGATGGCCAATGGATTCTTGCAGGTTGAGGGTGTCAACTTGACTGACATCTTTCTATCCATTAGCCACATGACCACAGCCTATGCACTTTCTGCATCATATCTTAGTACAACTAGGAACTGTAAAACATGGATGTGAATAATGTGCTACTCCATGGCAGCCAAGAGGAGGAGATTTACATGGTGCACCCATTGAATTTTGACATCCGTGACAAGGTTGGGTGCTTTGCTAGGNCTAACATGCGTATGGAGAGCCCTTGCGCAAGGGCTCTCCATGCGCCTATGCGAGTGGTGCGGTACGTGGTCTCCACACTATACCGAGGACTCTAATTCTGTTGGTAGAGCTCTATAGTAGTTTACAAATAGATAGATAATCACTTGACTTGGCATCCTAGCAGGCAGAGTTGGATGGGCTACGTTTTCTTGCTGGATGGCACAACTATGTCATAGGAAGCATTACTACATTGCATGTAGCTCGTCAGAGACTGAGAACGTCGCGGTAGGGGCTAGGGCTACAACACTATTCATCAAACACTGTTTTTTCTTTTGTTAGACTATCCGTTCTATCGTTCTATACTTTCACAACCAGAGCACTCTTGTTTTTTTAGAAAACTTTGGTGTGTTCATGTGCGCACAAAACACAACTTTTAGTACCACATTGTGCACAAATTTTTGGAGAGAGAATTTATGTTCATCATGTTACTGGGAACAGACAGACAGCGGGTTAATTTCACAACCAAGGCACTGTGGCACGGAAAATAAAGCGTGGTCATTCGTTTTTCTGGGCTTCACCCCTTGCCTAAGATTCACTGAGTAGTGTGTGTGTGTGTGTGTGTGTGTGTGTGTGTGTGTGTGTGTGTGTGTGTGTGTGTATGTGTGTGT
>SZWC01011653.1:7287-18288 GCA_023375785.1 Penium margaritaceum | reverse complement strand
GTGTGTGTGTGTGTGTGTGTGTGTGTGTGTGTGTGTTTGTGTTGAGTACGGCATGTGTCAGTTGTTTTATCTGAATTGAGATTCTGCTTTTGAAGAGAAGACAGTGCTGCATTTTGATGTGTGCATGTCTCTCCTAACCAGATTCTTGTTATTTTTGCATATTATGACTGGAGAGTGTTGCCGTGTCAGCTGAATCAGTTGTGATGTGAGTCGTTCCTGTTTGTTTCTACAACTCACTATGACCACTCGCTCGTGTCCATGCTTGTGCAGATCCCTGATGCTGACCCAGCTGGGGCTGGAGGACAAAAGGGTGGTGGTTCAACCCACCCGCAACTGCTAGAGGGCTACCATAGCGTCTTGGGTCCTTGCTGGAGTGCTCTGTAGCTTTCTTTAAATCGCTAGATTTTTCTTGGTGGACTGGGTCTTGAACCCTATTTACATTGATCAGTGCCAGACCTGTCTGTGTGACCATTCGTAGCATCCGGCTTGAGATTTTTCATCTCTAGGCTCAGATGGTGTTGCATTTGGATGCCTGTGCGCAGAGTTATGGCTAAAACTGTGATTTTGGGCCGGTTTCATGACAAATTGGCACTGCCGTGTGCATCACCTGCCGTGTGCCGCGGCAGATACTCCTGGTGTGTGCTTGTCAGTTGTCATTCCTCTTTACATTAATAACCTATTGGAGCTTATGACACTTTGCGCGTCGCCCTAGCCTAACTCTTCATGTTTCTTTCGCATGCTTTCTTGCTATTGCACCGGCTGACTGGACTGTGTCGCCACATCAGCAGCACCGAGGCTAGGAAGCTTCCTAGCAGATTATTATGGTATCAGAGAAGAAAGGCATCCCTTGCTGAGGTGTGTAGCAGAGACACAGCAGTGGCAGCAGTAGTGAGAGTCACAACTAAAGCTGCAGTCCAGCGAGGACCCACCAAGCTACGGTAACCCGCCGTAGGAGATACTAAGAGCGGAGACACCCTTGCAACCACATCACCACGCCACCACCACAGGGAAGCCAAGGGTTTCTCATCCCTCTCCAGCAGCAGTTGAGGCATGTGATATTGAGAAGGAGTCTGTGAAGATTCCCGGAAGCTTCACTCATGTCACACCTACCACCCCCCACCCGGACTTGAGAGAGTGCAACTGACCCACTTCTGGCGTATATGGACTCCTTACAAAGCTCTCACAAAACCCTATCCATCACAATCACTCTCGTGTCATTTTGTGCCTTATAGGCTCGAGGAAAGGAAGCACAGCTCTCATATGTAGATTTATTCCGGATTTTGCGCTGAAAAGAAAACAGTGAGTTTTTTTTACTTCTTTGAAGGGTTTTCTCTTCACAAAACTATTGCCATTGCATTAAGCATCATCTGGCGTATAATCACTCCAAATTTTGCTTCATTTGAGCAACCTTCATGCTGACATCATCATTATAGGTGATGATGTTAGCACCAACACTTGGCCATTTTTTGGCTGAAACATCATTGTTTGCCATCATTCAAACTTCTTGAGAAATGCCAATGGTTCTTTATTCCTACAACATTGATGTTTGGACCCATACTGAGCAGCACCGATGCCGCCGCATTGTGAAAAGGGCAAGGGGTTAGGAGACTCCTCCTCTTCCTCCCCTCCCGGCATCATGAGTCCACAATTGCAGTCACTCGCGATCGACAAGCTTCGTCGAACGCGAGATGAGATATGTCACCAGCAACAGCATCAGGCCGATGCGCTACAAGAGATCATGGAGTTATTGAGGTGTCCTTCAGGAGCCTCACAACCGGCACCAAGAGGACCTACTGGAGCTGCAACATCTGTTCAGCATTCTATGCCCCATACTGTGTCGCGGCCTCACCACCCCTCATCACATGTTGACATTTGGGATGAGGATGAGATGGAGGATGACACAAGTGATGATGATATTCGTGTCCTTGAGGTGCGTACTCGTGAGCTGCGTTTGGGGTCCCAGCCTCTCACCCCGCCACCTTCTCGCCATCATGACCAGCCACGATGTTTAGTAGCAATCAACTATGGTGGCTTTTCTCTCACCGGTGGTCTCCCTACGCCTTGTCCACCATCTTCCGAGCCTAAGGATTCCCTTCCTATGGAGTAGCAACCGAAGGACTTTGAGACACCTCCACCCCGTTACAATAGTGATGAGGGTTTTGAATTTTGGGAGACCATGTTTCAGGTTTGTGTAAATTTTGATGGCGTCCGGTCCTACTACCATACCCAGTTCCAGACTCGCAATGCTCACCAGATACAGATAGTGGCAAGAGTGATGCGTGGCCTGCTCTATGCCATGCTGCGAGAGATGGTGGTCAACTCTTTCCCCTTTTTGGATGAGGCCGGGATTGGAACTTGAGCGAAACCACGCCATGGGTGGGAGCTAGCCCTGACACTGCTCGTTGCAAAGCCCCATGCCACGAGGGCGGCTCAACTACGTGAGTTTCACTCCCTCCGCCAGAGTACCACAGAGCTTGAAGCAGACTATTGGTGATGCGCCATGCGCCTTTACATGTGTCTAAGGACTAGTGGCGGGACGCTACTATGAACACTCAACAACATCATGATGGGGAAGTACTTGGATCACGTGAAGCTCTTTACAGGTTTCAACCGTGCGGTCCTCTCTGAGTTGTCAAACTCGCTAAAGTTGCTTTCTTAGGCTCATTGCTACTTTTTCTAGGTGACATCGGCTCATGAGGCTGTTGTCACCCATGAGCGGAGTCCACCTGTTGGAGCAGTGATCATGACCCCTTCTATGTCTCTGTCCCAGATCATAAGTCCCATCTCCATCACTTCCTCCTCTTCCTCCTCTCCTCTGAGCGACTAGACTCAAGATGTTGCAGTGGCTGCACAGGGGAAGAAGGGAAAAAATAGGTGCAAGAAGGGACAGCAACACCAGCAGCAGCAGCGAATGAGCAGAGGCAGTGGACATTTTTTCCAATGCTACAACTGTGTACGTGCTCATTGTTATAAAGAGTGTGAGCAGCCCCTTGATTGGCCGCAAATAATGCGAGGCCTCTAGGCAGCGCATACAAAATTGATGCCCTCTAGTGACACACGGAAAAGTCGTGCCATGCCCACGACTGTAACAGATGCAGCCGCTTCACCAGGCAGCAGTGATGATATGGACCCTAGGGATTGCACTATGGTGAAGCTTTTTCAGCTGCTGGCACTTTGTGCTCAGGGAGGTGCGAGTGTGTTGTCACAGCCGAGTGGTTCCTAGACAGATTTTCCTTGTATGCCTTTTTTTCCGTGATGATGCTTGAAGGGGAGCTCATTCAGCTCGTGATGACCTGACAGCATCGACTGGCTTGACGAGTCACAGGTCCGCGTTATTCGTCCCGAGTCCTCTGCTTCCCGTCCGGCACAGGCAGAGTTTTCTGTGACATGTTGTTCAGTGTCAACGATTGGTCGTGATCCAAGTGGCACCAGGATCATTGAATCTGGTGCCACCTATCACATGACTTGCCATATTGACTTCATCGTGGTCGGTCCTGTTGCATCCGTTGGGTCCATTCGCATAGGGTCTGGTCAGTCATTGCCTGTGCAGGGAGTTGGGGTTCTGCAGTTTGATGGTTTCTCTAGCCCCTTATACATTTTTTGATCCGCTCTTCGTCCTTGCACTTGAGCTCAGCCTGCTCTTTGTTTGTGCTTGTACCAGGATGGGTCTATCCATTCAACACTCCAATGACTCTGCCACGGTGACTGCTCTCGACACTCGTGCCGTTGTTCTTCGTGCCTAAGTTGTTGATGACCTGCATCATGTGTCTCGTACCACTTCCTCTACCTCCTCTCCTTCTTCCACATCTGTACGTGTATTTTTCACCAGTGTTCTCTCTTCAGAACACCAACAATTGCTGCATTGCCATCTTTGCCATGTGACCTCGGGCACTGTGTCCAAGCTCATTTGGACTCAGAGAGCCCTCAGCCTTGACGCGGCTTCCTTCGAGAAGCAACCCAAGGCCAATTGTCTCTTCTACACTCAGGGTAAGATGCATCGCTACGCTTATCCTGACTCCACTTCCCGGGAAATACGGCCGTTTGAATTTGTCCTCTCGGACCTTCTCGGTTTCCTCCCTATCAATTTCCTCTCAGATTGAGGGCGATTTTTCCTCACCTTGACTGATGACTTTACCCAGAGAAGGTGGGTCTACAGCCTCCGCCACAAGAGCGATACCACTCTGGCAGTTCGCATGTGGTTGGTGATGGAAGAGCGTCAATCTCGTCAGGCCGTCCACACGTTCCGCTCGAAATGTGGTAGTGAGTTCTTAGGCAAGATTGACACATTCTTTGCAGAGCGTGGTATTTTTCACCAACTCTCTGGCAGACGACCCTCGCGACATCTTGGTCGCGAGGGTCGTCTGGCTCTAAGAACCACTGTAACGTGTCGAGTCTCCAGCTCCTTCTCTGAAGTCATCGTCGGAGTTCACAGAATGGCGTTCTCAGTCCGCGTCAGGGGTTTACCCACTTCGCAAGACTGAGGGGCAATCATCATCAACGACCCAGAGCAGGGAGACTCGAATATTTCGAGTCTCCGGAGGTCCATTTCCGTTTTTAACCAAACCCCTGGTTTTGGGACCCAAACCGGGGGTTTTACCTCGAACTCGTGTGTTCGCACGAGTTATTCCGTTTATTTTATGTCGAAGTTTGTCGTAAACGAACTTCGATTTCCATTTTGCCGTTCTGGCGCGAAATCGTCGCGTACGAGGCACGCTGGCGATTTCGCGCCAGCTTTCTCGACCTCACTCTTGCTCCCCCTATCCCTCGTCCTCTCTTGCTCGTTTGCTAGGAGGGCGAGGGGGGGGTGAGGGCACGCGGCCACGAGGCCTCGCCCTCGAGGCCCTCGTGGCCCCTCAGCCGCCGATCGGACTGAGGCCGCGATCGGCGGCTGGCGGCTGGCCGGCCGGTGGCCGGCCGGTCGCTTGNNNGTAGTGGACATGGGCTACATTTTTTTTGGTAAAATGTTGGACTCGGTTTTCCGTAACTTACAATTGTCCCTTCTTCGAGAACGGTCCGCCACAAAATGACGTCGCTTTTTTTAGGGAAAATGACACCATCCAATAGTGTAGTTTTGAATGTGTAATATGACAGTGATCCCACCGAATGGCCTTTGTATTACGGGGGGATAACATTTGTGTAATTGGAAGTCGTCGGACACCCTGTACTTGTTACCGATATTCACTAAGGATTGAAGTTCTTCTAACAAAAATCATCCTTCACATCTGCACTTACGATGGAAAGCAACTGCCGATACTGTCGTCTCGCTGGCCGTCGCTGTCCACAGCCGCTAGCCTGTAAACCTTTTCCGAGCTGTTCCGTCCACCGTTCAAAATGCGTCGTTTGTGCGACGTTCCATGCGCCGACTCGATGTGTCGCAGTGGGACACATGGAGTGGGCCAGCGTGCATGTATGGGAGACGGTCAACCCCCGCAAACACGTACCACTATGTCTATTTTGTGTAGCATGCAGACGTCGTGTCAACGAATGGCGGGGAGACCATCATCTTCCGAACCCTGTCCACGCAATCATGTGGTCCCACATTGGACCCTGCTCTCGTCCGCTGTCGACAGTAGGGTCCAATGCCTCGTCATGCTCCTGAGACACCCACCACGCTACGCTACCGTGCGCCATGGACATGGATGTAGACCCCTGTGAGCCCAGTGAGCATGGATATCTCATGTATTTATTTCCAATTTTACATGTATTGTACCCACGGCATCCAATATGACTGCCCAGTTGCAGTGGGCAGCGTCCCGTAGGCGTAGGTCAGGCGGCGCTCCTGTGCTTTCTCGACCGCGTGGTCTGACACGCCCTCAGCTCAACAAGCCAGGTCTCGTGTCCCAAACCCAATTCACCCAAAACCTCGTGTATGACGAGCACTTTGAGCATGAGTAGCGTGCTCAGGTGCTCCTCATTTTGCTAGAAACAAGCAAGAGACACCATGAGGTTGTCTCGCCCGAGTCATGCTGCTGGTAAACCTTATGTCCCTTTTGTTCCTATGATCTGATAGTTATGGTTTTCGGTCTGTCCATTCAACGCTGTCGTGTCGTTATTTGTGGTGCAGTTTCCTCGGACGATGAGGCGTCGGGTGTGGTCCCAAAGCACCGCAAGGCAGAGCCTACGTTTCCTGCAGGGATGTCCTTCCGAGACATGGTGAAGGCACGCGCAGCACTGAATGACTATGCCATCACGGACCGAATGACTATTTGGTGGCTACGCTGTGAGAAGACGCGGTTCACTGCATGGTGTGAGCAGTTCAAGGACAAGAATTGCTCATGGCTTCTCCGTGCCCATGTGGGCCCAAACAGCACCTGCGTCATAGTCTCAGAGTTTTTCGACGGACACAAGTGTGTCCCGGGAGTTGGTCGAAGAGATCTGGCGAAGACTGCCAAGTGGATGGCGCGGCAGATTGAGTCAATACTCAAGCGAAACCCGACAGCTGATGTCAAGACGTTGTCAGCCATGGTGCGCAAAGCAACTGACAAAGCGGTGGACAAGAACACCACGTACCAGGCGAAGACAAAGGCGCGGGTAAATCTCATCGGTCCCAAAGCCTTATCGTGGAGCCTTTTCCCAGTGTACTATGACGCGGTATGACATCATGACGTGCTCTTGACGGATCGTTTGCATTCCATGAATTGCTTTTCGACATGGTTCTCATAATTTGGTACCTATGCTCTGCAGCTGAAGCGTGTGGACAAGAACACGCATGCCCTGGCAGAGGCAACCAAGGATGGCATGTTCATCCGGGCGTTCGTCGCACCTGGTGCCACTTTCCTAGGGTTCCAGCATGCTTGCCGGATCCTGACAATGGACGGGACGCATCCGAAGAATGGGCACAAACAGGTGCTCCTCATCAGCCAATTTTTTTACGCCAACGACAATGTTGTGCCTAAGGCGTGGGCCATGGTTCAGGGCGAGAATGAAGAGAACTGGAAATGGTTTTTGGAGCATCTTGCCATCGCGTATCCCACGACCGCAGAAAAGGGTACGGTTGTCATTTCAGACAGTGACAAATGTTTGTTGAACGTTGTGGAAAAGGAGCTACCAGAGGCACATCATACCTATTACTGCTTCCACTTGTGGTAGAACATAAGGCAGAAGTCCGGGAAGCAAGCAGGGTATTGGTTTTGGCGGCTGACACATGCGCTCACACCAGCAGAATGGAGGAGGTGTGAAGAACAACTGTGTGTCGTCAACTCCCGCGTTGTAGTGTACCTCCTCGAAGCGGATGGGGTGGGCGGCATTCCGAAGGAACAGTGGGGATTGTATTGTCCTATTGGGTGTGGTGGACACACCACGTCAAACGCGGCAGAGTCTTTGAACGCCCGCATTATCGAGTGAAAAAAACTTGTCCCCTTCCACTGCTTTGTGTCCCTGTACACATAGGTGCAGCGCCTGCTTGCAAATAGGCACAAACTCAGCAAGTCATGCGAAGGACAACTTGCACCAACGCCAACAAAGCGGCTGCTCAACAGCTGCGTCTTAGCCCATAACTACGACGTCGTGGAGGAAGGCCCCCAGAGTTGCAGCGTGACGGGGCCAAACAACAGGACCCGCATGGTGAACGTGCTGGACCGTACGTGCACTTGCGAGGCGTGCAAGGAGTGGGGTCAGCCCTGTGCGCATGCATGTGCATTTGTTATCGGCCGTGGAGAGCAGGCAGAGCCATTGTGCGACATTAGACTCACACGCATGGCATACAGGCGCACATACAACTTCTCGATACCAAGCATTAATCCATCGTCGCTGAAAGACTTCGAGGGAGTGTTGTGGCAGCAGCCTGGCCCTAAACGTGGAGCAGGGCGGCCGAAGAGCGCTCGGTGGGACCGCGAGGACAAGCGTCGGAAGAACTACATATGTCCCCGCCGCGGCCAAAAGGGACACACCATGAAGAAGTGTACGAACGAGCCTGCTCTCACTCCTACTGCTGAGGCAGCACCCAATTCTCTTCAACGCCGGCTACAGCGAGCAGAAGCTGCCATGAGGGCAGAGGCCTATGCTGGTAGGTGGCCTCCAGCCGAGACCCAAGCAGAAAAGGAAGCTGCAGCAGCTGCAGCAGAATTTGCGTCAGCTGCCACTGGTACCCCCCGCAATACCGCACCAATCTCACGTGCAGCAGGCACAGTAGGAGAAACCATTGTCCTGCTTTCCGACGACAGCCCAGGCACCAGCGTGTTCGGGATTGGCACAGGCTGGGGATGGGTGGGGCAGGCAGAGCGCAAGACAACCACTGAGACAGCAAGCAGAGTTGCTGCTGCTGCCTCTGCAGTCATTGCGACGAATGCAAGGGCAACAGGACGGACGGCTGCCGTAAATGACGACGCTGAGTACGACCCGAGGTAGTGGGATATGACTCTGCTCAAGAAGAGATCTACGACCCTGAAAGGCACGTTCTCAATGACTCGGACAAGGAGGAGCAGAAGGACGACGACCAATTCACTGACCCACAGTAGTAGAGGGAGTGGGAGACAAGAAGTGTTCGTGAGCAGCAAGAGGTTTGCGTCATGGACTGCTCGGAGGAGTGCGCAGAAGTGTGGGATGACGAGCCCGATGTCTTCTAAAATGTAAGTATGACATGTTGCTTATTCAAGTTTTTAGTCTCTCACTTCTAGAAGCTGCCCATCCATCCTCCAATGTCGTCATTTGTGTGTTGCGGGTCATGGCCAAGGTAGTCCAGGTGGGAGCACACATGGTCACAACGTGAAGGAGCAAGTGGGAAGAGCAGGATGATGCCTTACCTCCACCACTGGGTCTACAAGGGATGCCACAGAGCCGAGGACTTGTGTCAAAGAGGATAGGTGTTGCAGAGCTAGGACATCAGTAGGGTGAGAAGCACGTGCGGTAGGGTGGGGTTGATGTGCACACAAATGCCATAGGGTTTATGATGGTTCTCAAATGTTCTTTCCTCATCATCCATGTCCTTTTGTAAACAAGTGTTTAAACGTACCGAATGTGCTTCCAAACAATACACTCAATGACGTGAGCCAAGTATGGACTTGCAAAATATGAATTCAGGGAACCTGTGCTATCATCATGTGCTATAGAAGACTCCCTACGTCCTGTACTTCATTCTCTTCCATACAACTTCACTTTATCCGTCTCATTTCTGCGCCGGAGCCAGGTGTTATGGATTTTGTGACATCCTTCCTCGATGGAGCCGCTGTTACATACATCCTCATGACGTGGATAGAATGGGCACCAAGGCCAGTTGACATTGTGAAGATGTACATGTGTCCATGTCAACATGGAGCATGTCAGAAATGTGACAGTCCGTGTCACGAGGAGCACGAAGATGTCTTTTACGACATGGAGGAGTGTGAGATAGAGGCCGCTGAATCAATATCATCCGACACAACAGACGATGTGGAGTTTTTCGACTGCTACCGTGATGGCTGCTGTCTCATTGGTAATTTGTGTCATGCCTGTGAGATCATGGCCTGGATCCATTCATTGCCACCTACGGTCCAGCGATGGTTGATCAGTGGACGGCCTGGTCCATTCATGGCAGGCTGTGCACACTAAGTCCGCTGGACCACGATTTTGGAATGACCTTATGAATCCCCTTTGTGGAAGGAATAGAAACGGTGTTTTATTTGAATTGTCCTGGTTCCGCTAGTCATTGTTTGTCTGTGTCACATGTGCAGTGGAGATGTTGTTATGAACCCCATGAACAATATACTGATATACCCACTATGCCGGATATATTATGCATAAAGCAATGACATTACAACAGTTGTACCTATTAATTGTATGAAAATACTTACTGGGATACCTGGCCAGCTTGTATCGGTATAAGTACAATTTTGTACCCGATGTCATTCCACACATGCCATTGCTTCTACTTGTACTTACAGCCATGTGCACTGAAGTGTTCTTTTTCACTTTGTCTTTGTCATGTTTCCGACGATAGTAATGGACACCGCATGAATAAAATTGACACAAGTACAACAATGTACCCATACATGTCACATCGCATGTTGTATGACTTTGTAGGAAATGAATGTTGAGTGGTCGATTGCGAGGCGGACAAAAATGGGCATCCCATGTCCGGCTGCCAATCACTTTTGGCGTACACTGGGCGGCTAGTTGGACCCCGCATACCCATAATCCAACACATGGACTCGGCGGCACATGGTCATACATGGCGTCCCAGTGAAACTTCACCTGGCGCCACACAACCTCGGCCTCATCGCATGTTGGTTTGGGTGGAAAGGGAATGTCCACACCCACTGCGTCGACTGTGGTCGATGTTGCCCCAACCGAGCATTGGAGGTAGTGGGCAGTGTACCGACATTGGGTCCATTTCACTCGTTGACAAGTCGGGTCCTATCGCGCAAGTTACGCGAACAACCGTGTGAGAAACTGCTAGGAAGCTTCCTAGCCTTGCTGCTGCTGACGTGGCGACACTGTCCAGTCAGCTGACGCACTAGCAAGCAGGCAGGTGCAAGAAACAGCAAGGATCAGGCTAGGGAGACGCGCAAAGTCTCATATGCTTCAATAGCTTAGTAAATGCAGAGAGAGATGACAAATGACAAGTCCACGACATAAGTACCTGCCGCGGCGCACGGCGGGTGTCGCACGTGGCAGTCCAAAAGCTGTCCTAAAACCGGCCCAAAACCACTGTTTTGGCCGTAACTCTGCGCACACATGTCAGAATCCTGCACCGTCTGAACCTACACGTGCAGAATCACAAGACAAACGCTACGACTGGTCACACGCATGCATCCATTGACTAACGGTGAGCAGACAATACAAAAACATGCAAATGGGCCGCATGGCCAGTCTGCCGAAAGATGCCTGCAAGACGTAGCAGGCACAGCAGAGAGTCCCGGTGGCATCTGGGGCTCTGGAACAGTGGTCGCTCAGCTCCAAGAAGGTAGTCCGCCGTCTGGCGTCGTGCCGGCGTCACCAGGGCCGCCTGCCTCAGGGATCTGCACGAGTATGGACACGGCCGAGTGGTCACAGTAAGCTGTACAAGAACGGAACAAATCACAACAC
>SZWC01011652.1:68299-78665 GCA_023375785.1 Penium margaritaceum | reverse complement strand
ACCGGATCTAATAGCTGAGATATGTACACTACTTGTTGCACGAGACCTGGCGAGGCAGTTTGTGAAGGGTTACGAGGAGTTCGACGGGTACGACAAACCCAAGTTTTGATTCGACAACCCCTACTGGCAATGATGATTTAGTCGCCACGTCGACGTCCCTCCGAACAAGGAGTTACGATGCATGCTATAGGAGGAATGCCACGACACTGGTCCAGGTCAAGGGAAAAACGCTAAAGAATCTGAAAAAATACTACTTGTAGGACAAGATGCAGACTGACGTGGCATCCTTCTACAAATTGTGCGATACCTGTCAGCGACAAAAATCTCGTCGCACGCGGCCACCTAATCTACTCCAGTCCTCACCCGTTCCGACGGAACTGTAGGCCGATATTAGCATGGAATTCACAACGCGATTACCCGCTACCCCTGAGGGTTATGACGCCATCCTTGTCGTGGTGGAAGGATTTCCCGAAGTTTTACACTTCACTTCGATAGCTACCACCATCAGCGCGACTGTTTCTAAATCAGATCGTACGGCTGCACGGATTGCCACATACCATCATTATCAACAAAGACGACTACTTCTGAAGCCGTTTTTGGCAAGAATTGATGACACCCTACGACAATCAGATCTCTATCAACGGTGTTCCACCCTCAGACCGACGCACAAACCGAGCAAACCAATCAAATACTTGAACAAATTCTTTGAACTTTATGCAAGCCACACACCAATAATTGTGCAACAAAACTGCCGACCACTGAACTCGCATACAGCTCCACCACTTCCACCGCAACATGTAAAATCCTTTTTTAGGTGGTGTATGGAAAACTTCTCACCACACTGGCCGGACTGTAGAGTCAAAGTAACATTTCCGCGGTTGACATCCACCATTGGGACTTCGCAAGCATATTGGAGGAACGGCAGACCCTCATGAAGACACAAGTCCCTACAAAGCGGGGAGTCGACTGACATCGCAACGATCACGTGTCCAGCTCTGGCGATTGCGTCCTCCTTAGATCGACAAATGTCAAACTCAGAGGACAGGACCTCGTGAACATAAACCCCACTGGTTGGGACCGTTTGAGATCAAGCAAATGCAAACCCCAGTCGTCGTGAGACTTTGACTCCCTGACCGCATGGCGATCCACCCTGTCTTCCACATCAGCAAACTCAAGCACTACTGGGACCTCAATAAGAACTTCCCCGGCCGAGCCATCTCTCCTCCACCTCCTATACAAGTGGACGGTGAGACGGAGTACATAATTGAAGATAACCTCGGACATCAACGTTGTGGAAAAACGATTGAATATCTAGTCAAGTGGCACGGCTACGTCGCTGCACTCAAACGTTGGGAGTACTACGAAAACCTCCGGAACATCGATCATCTGATTGACAGCTACTTTTGCCGTCACTAGCCTACGTCTATTAGCACGCCAGAATGTCGTGGCTAAAAGGGGGGAAGTGTTTTGTCCCTGACATACACGAATCCCTAAAAATCCCAAGTGGGCATTTTTGTCCTTACATTCATGGCCCACCGCGGGGCGACTTCGGGATTTTCCTGCTGTTCGTCCGAGGAAATTTTGGCCAACTGCCCTGACTTCTGATTTTCGCGTTCTAGAAGTTTTCGACAACTTTGACCACTTTCCACAATGGTCAAACGAAAGTATGGCAAACCACGTTGATGGTTCAATATCGTCCAGTCCACTTCTCAACGACAATCAACTTTTATAAAGAAGCGTTGACATATTATCAAAGCACCATGACGTTGAGGCAGAGCTTTTTTAATCCACCACTCAAGACACGATCTCACATGTGTCGCGCGACTTGAACACCGGAGATCCAACTTATGCCTCAATCTCATTTTCGGCATTGTATATATGTGATCGACGCACTCGACACTTGTCATCCAAGTAAAGTTACTGCTTAGTACAAATTATCTATTTCATCCCAAAACTGAGAAGTTGCTAGGATACTTCCTAACCTTGCTCCTGTTGACGTGGCGATACTGTCCAGTCAACTGGCACATCAGTAAGCAAGCAGGTGCAAGAAACAGCAAGGGTCAGGCTAGCGAGGCGCGCAACATCTCATAAGCTTCAATAGCTTGGTAATGCAGAGAGAAATGACAAATGACAAGAACACAACATGAATACCTGCAGCGGTGCATGGCGGGTGACACACACGACAGTGTCAGTTTGTCCAAAAACCGGCCCAAAACACTGCCAATGTAGCACCGTAAGAACCTAGAGATGTAGAATCTTGAGCCAGACGCTACGACTGGTCAAACACACAGGTCTGGCATTGATCAGGGGACATACAATGCAAAAAATGCAAATTGGGCTTAAAAGCCAATCCACCAAGAAACCTCTAAGGACTACAGAAAAATTGCAAAGCATCCAAGTAAGCTCCTGGGACATCGTGGCAGATATCCAGCAGCTACTGGTGGATGGAGCCACCACGCGTCGGTGCTTCGGCGCCAGCTCAGTTTGCATGAGGGATCTGCACGAGCATGGACATGGCCAAGTGGTTACAGTAAGTTGTACAAACAGATGGGGACTTCTCACATGACAACACTCCCCCATGACCCGATGGTACACATTTCCATACACGTGAAAAACTGACACAAGTGCGAAACAAGATGCTCAACAGTCCATGCTCACACACCCCCACTCTCAGGCACTCTCAGGCAAGGGACAAAGCTTGAAAGACTGAATGGCCACCATGAACTTTCTGCGCTTTAGTGCCTTGGTCAAGAAGTCAGCCCATTGCATGTCTGTGTCGATCCATACGACGGAGATCACCTTTTGCTCTACAAGATCACACTCAAATTGATGCCCAATAGCAATTTGCTTTGTGTGTGCATGAAATACATCAGAGTTCTCTACAATGGCAAGAGCAATCTGGTTTTCATAGCGCAGAACGACGCAAGGTAATAACTGACGCAACTCACAAAACAGACATTGTAACCACACCTCCTCAGCAGCCCCAAGCCCCAGAGCAACGTACTCAACCTCTGATGAGCTACGTGTGATGCAACCCTGCTTATCGCTACACCACGACATAGCTGTGCCACCCAGGAGGAACACATAGCCTGTCCTACAGCGCCCATCAGGACTCCACGCCCAGTCACTGTCTGTGTAGCCATCGACTACCACTGAACACTGTCGGTGAAAGCAGAGCTCGAGGTACGGTGTGGAGACCACGTACCCCACCATTTGCATAGCCACGTGAAGGGCTCTTGCCCGAGGACAATGTGAAAATGGTGCAAGGATGTTGAAGAAAAAGACAATGTTGGGTCGTGTGTTAGTGGCCAAGTACATCAAAGACCCAACCATGCGTGAGTACAGGGTCACGTCCACTGTCTCCCCCAGCTCTACTGGATCATCCACCTTCAGAATATCCTACCAGCCTGGTGCGATGGGGGTGGAGGCTATGGGAACTGCACCAAGGAGGTCAGCAAACAACTCCCCTACAATTCTTGCATAACGTGCCTTATGCAACAAGAGTGTCTATCGCTGACAATCACGTACAAACTCCATCCCAAGAAACATAGCTCCACGACCAAGGTCCTTCATCCTGTAGATGGCCTGAAGGACTGCCTTGGCCTCCTTCACAGCCTCCATAGAAGGAGACGTAGTTAGGAGGTCATCCATGTAGACCAAGATGGTTGTGAAGCTCTCAGTTGTCCGTCAGAGAAAGAGGGATGGGACAACGTCACTCTCCACGTAACCAGCACGAATCAGTGTGTCGGTGATCTCCAAGTTCTAACACCTGGATGACAGTTTCAAGCCGTACAAGGCCTTGCACAAGCATGATACCTTGTCACCAACCTCGAATCCAGGTGACTCAACCATGTAGATCTCCTCCTCTAAGGTGCAGTGGAAGAACGTGTTATTCACATCCATCTAGTGTAGCTCCCAATCGTGGTGAGCAACAATCTGAAACAGAGCGCGAGCAGTGATCATGCAACCAACGGGTACGAAGGTGTCAGTTAAATCTACACCCTCAACCTACGAGAATAGCTTGGCCATCAAGCGAGCCTTGTAGCGATCCAGTCTGTCATCAGGCTTCACCTTCTTGCAAAAGACCCACTTGGATTCTACAACCTTCCGCCCAAGCGAGAGTTCGACAAGCTCATAGACCCCGTGTTCACGGATGGCTCAAAGCTCATCCTCACAAGCAGAACGCCACAAGTCTGTATCCTGAGCTGAGAGTGCTTCCTTCAACGTGCCTAAATTAGGCGTTGTTGAGGGATAGCTCCGGGTGGCTAAGACACATGCCTCCGGACTCGGTCTAACCACGACAAGGTTGGCTGCGGCATCGCAAGCAACCCAGAACTCTCGGGAGACCAACTCGTGGCGGACAGGACATGCCGGATGCACCTCAGTGTAGTCTGCTTGGACACTCAAGCCAAGGGCCTTCGTGCCAAGCACACCACTCTGAACAATGAGTTGGGCTTCTAGGTGCTGAGTTAGTAGTCCGTTACGCCGTAGAGGCCAGTGGTCAGAGACGACCACCGGGCTCACGGGAGTAGTCCGATACAGAGGTTCTCACATCAAGCTACGGAAAAGGCTGATGGGCCATAGCCGTAGGGGAAATAGGAGCATGCACTAAAGTGGGTGTGACACTGGGGACTGAAACAGGCACGGGATCAGGTGGGCCAGAGGGGATTGACACTGGCACGGGATCAGGTTTGTCATAGGGGACCAACACCGGCACATGATCAGGTGAGCCAAAGGGGTATGGCACCGGCATAGGATCAGGTGTGTCAGAGGGGACCGACACTGGCATGGGATCAAGTGTATCAGAGGGGTCTGACACCAGCACGAGATCAAGTGAGCCAGAGGGGACTGACGAGGCTACTGGGTCCACAACCACGATGGCCGGATCATCCGGAGCCAGAGACCGGACCGCAGGTGAGGATGCCCTCATGATCACGCCTGCATGAATGGACTCCTCCATCCACCGGGAGGCAGTACAAGTAGGAACGTGGTCGGCGGCCAGCGACAGAATATTGGACAAGTCGCGAAGGGTGAGAGCCTCAAAGAAGAGAGCATCTCGAGACTCGACAATGCGATGGCGAGCAGGGTCCTAAAAGCTCCAGGCCTTTGACCGCAGGGAGATATAGAGGAATGTATACATGTGTCGCCGAGGTGAGACCTTGGACCCCTGTTGTTCCTTGATGTACCAGATGCGGGGAGATATAGAGGAATGTACACTCTCAAAGACAAAGGACTCATGAAGACCGCACTCAGACCGCATAGTGGAAACCGCATCCTCCATAGTGTGGTTCCAACACTCAGACACACCATTCTACTGTGGTGTAGGAGGGACAGAGAGCTGGTGAAAATTTCCATGCTCAACAAAGTAGGCATCCATGTCACCTAAGAACTCGCCACCACGATCCAAGCGGAACGTGTGTAGGGTGTGACAAGACTGATGCTTAGCCATCACAAGATACAGGCGGACCGCCATCGCGGCATCGCTCTTGTGGCGGAGGCTATAGACCCACCACATCAGGGTGAAATCATCGGTCAGGGTGAGAACATATCGACCTTGATCAGAGAGGAACTTGATTGGGAGAGGACGAAGAAGGTTCGAGTGTGCCAACTCTAATGGGCGTAGTGTGCGGGAGGAGTGAGGGTAACAGTAGCAATGCATCTTACCCTGAGCGCAAAAAAGAAAATCGGTCTTAGGTGGCTTCTCAAAGGAAGTTGTGTCAAGACCGAGGGCTTGCTGAGTCCGAATGAGCTTTGACACAGTGTGCGAGCTCACATGGTAGAGGCGACAACGTAACAAGCGGTGGTGCTTAGGAGAGAGAACAACAGTGACAAACACATGCGCAGAAGAGAGAGGGGGAGAAGAAACAAAGGGAATGCAATGAGACATATGATAGAGGTTATCAACAACAGAGGCACAAAGCATGATGGCACGTGTGTCAAGAGTAGTCATTGTGATAGAGTCAGCAGAGTGCTCTACAGTGAGATCCATCCTGGTACATGTACAAACACGGAACAGGCTGAGCTCAAGAGCAAGGACAAAGAGTAAAACAGAAATGTACAAGGGTCTATATAGACCATCAAACCACACAATCCCAACTCCCTCCACAGGCAACGACTGACCAAATCCTGTGTAAACTGATCAAACGGACGTAACGGGACCGAGCACAATGAAGTCACTACGTTGACAGGTCATGTGATGGATGGCACAAGAGTCAACGATCCAGGTGCCACTCGGCTCATGACTAGTCATCGACATTGAGCAACATGCCACAGAACACTCTACCTCTGCCGGACGCATAACAGAGGACTGAAGACAACGACAAGCTACACGGATCTATAACTAGTCAAGCCAGTCGGTACTGTCAGGGCCATCCTCATCGCAAGCTGAGTGAGCTCCACCACAAGCATCACAATGGACAACAGACATAGTCAGGCAAGTTGTCTCAGGACCAATCGGCTATGACAACACACTCGCACGATCGTGCGATCCCGAGGGTCCATATCACCGCTGTTACCTGATGAAACGGATGAGTCTGTTGCAATTGTGATTGCGGCGTGCCCCGTCCGTGTGCCACTCAAGGAAATCCATTGCATGTGTGCCACCTCAAAGTCGTGCATGATCTGCGTCAAATCAAGGAGCTGCTCACACTCCATGTAGATGTGAGCGCCTCCACATTTGTAGTGGACATAACGTCCACTACCATTACTCGCCGGCTGCTGCTGTTGCTGCTACTATCCCTTCCTGTTTTTCTTCTTCCCCTTCTTCCCTTGTGCGACCACTGCAACGCCCTTAGTGTGGCCACTCAAGGTAGATGAGCAGGAGGAGGAAGCAGTGGAGGTGGGACTGGTGAGCTGAGACAGAGGTGTAGGAGGGGTTGCAGTCACTGCTACAACTAGTGGACTCTGCTGATGGGCGATGGGGACCTCATGAGCCGATGTGGCCTAGAGGAAGTAGTGATGGGCCCAAGGAGGCAACTGCAGTGACTGACAACTCAGAGAGAGCCACACGGTCGAAGTCTATAAGGATCTTCATGTGGTCCAAGTGCGCCTCCATGATGGTGTCGAGTGTCCAGGGCTGCGTCCCACCACCGGTCCAAAGGCGAGTATAAAGGCGTGAAACGAATCTCCACTATTCAGCTGCAAGCTCCGTGGGACCATAACAGAGGGAGTGAAATTCACGTAGTCGGACCGCCCTCGTGGCATGGGTCTCTGTAGCCAGAAGTGTTAGGGCTAGCTCCCAACCGTGGCACGGATTTGCTCCTGTCCCGGTCCCAGTCTCACCCTGGAAGGGTCGGAAGTTGCGCACAATCTCCCGCAACATGGCGTATAGGAGACCACGCATCGCTCTCACTACTGGTTCGACCTCGTGAGCATCACAGGTCTGGTACTGGCTATGGTAGTAAGGCTAGACGCCCGCAGAATTGGCCCACACCTGAAATAAGGTCTCACAGTAATCAAAGCCCTTGTCGCTATCATAACGGGGTGGAGGTGTGTCAAAGTCCTTCGATTGTCGCTCCGTGGGGAGGGCGACCTCACGCTTAGGAGATGGTGGAAGGGGTATACGGAGCCTCCTAGTGAGAGAATGCCACCAAAAGTGAACATNTACTGGCTATGGTAGTAAGGCTAGACGCCCGCAGAATTGGCCCACACCTGAAATAAGGTCTCACAGTAATCAAAGCCCTTGTCGCTATCATAACGGGGTGGAGGTGTGTCAAAGTCCTTCGATTGTCGCTCCGTGGGGAGGGCGACCTCACGCTTAGGAGATGGTGGAAGGGGTATACGGAGCCTCCTAGTGAGAGAATGCCACCAAAAGTGAACATTGATGAATGATGTGCCTGATCCTGATGGCGAGAAGGTTACAGAGTAAGAGGCTGCGACCCCAGACGTAGCTCATGGATGCCCTCCTCAAGCATACAAATCCCGTGCTTGCTTATGTCATCCTCTATATCCTCCTCATCCCTGGTGTCAACCTGTGATGAGGGGTGCTGAGGCCGTGGCGATGTGTGGGGTGTAGACTACTGAACGGATGGTGCAGCTCTAGAACATCCTCCTGGTGGGGGTGTCCGCGTCACCCCCTGCTCGCAGCTGCGTAGGGGCTACGCGGTCTTGTGTAGCTTTTCCACGGTGCTGCGCAGCTTCTGCACAGCTACGCAACAGTACTGCGTAGCAGCAACAACGCTGCACAAGCAGTCTGCTACTGCTGCAGCCACCACCACTACTGTTGTGCTGCTACTACTGCTTTTGCCGCCACTACTACACTGCTATTGTTGCTTGCAGCTGCTGATGTCGCGGCTGCTGCAAGCTGCTATCACCACTGCGGGCTGCTACTACTCGCAGCCGCTGCTGTGAGCTGCTGCAAGCTCATTCTCCCTTTTTCCCCCTCCCCCTTTTTTTGTGTAGATGGGCAGCCAGACACGGCTGCTGCTACCACCCGGTACTGCTGTTGTTGCTTGGCGTGGCTGTTGGAGCTGGTAACCGCCGCAGCTCACCCAGTGAAGTGGTAGGGATTGCATGGTGGTGTTCCTGCAGCAAACGGCTGCGACAGGTCCCAGGATGTAGCGGCGGCGACGACTCTCACTATTGCTACTGGTGTTGCGCGTCTGTGGCGCAACTCAGCGAGAGAGGCCTCGCTACTCTGGTACCATGAGAAGTTGCTAGGAAGTTTTTTAACCTTGTTGCTGCTGATGTGGAAAAACTGACCAGTCAATTTGCGCACTAGTAAGCAAGCAGGTGCAAGAAACAACAAGGGTTAGGCTAGGGAGACGCGAAACGTGTCATAAGCTTTAATAGCTTAGTAATACACAGAGAAATGACAATTGAAAAAAACACAACATAAATACCTGCCGCGGCGCACGATGGGTGATGTACGCAACAGTGTCAGATTGTCCTAAAACCGGCCCAAAACCACTGCTTTCACCGTAACTCTGCGCCTTGGCATCCAAACGCCACACCGCCTGAACTTAGAGATGCGAAATCTTGAGCCAGAAGCTACTACTGGTCACATGCACAGGTCTGGCATTGATCAGGGGAGAGACAATGCAAAACATTGAAATCGGGCTCAAAAGCCAGTCCACCGACAAAACTCTAGTGACTATAAAAAAAATGTAGGGCATCCTAACAAGCACCCAGGACATCGTGGCAACTGTCTAGCACCTCCTGGTGGGCGGAGCCACCACCCATTGATGCTCCGGCGCCTGTTGGGTCTGTATGAGGGATCTACATGAGCATGGACACGACCGAGTGGTCAGAGTAAGCTGTATAAACAGACGGGGACGGCTCACATCACATAAAAAGTACCAATGTTCCACGCGAGGCGTGCACAGGGTTACGAAGTAGATTCATCTAAGGATCTTCCTTGGAATAAATAATGTGTGGGATTGTGGAAGTCTAAGAAAAAGAATGTGCATTCCCACATTACTCTAGTGGATATACTGGGAAGTCCCTGGCTAATGTGTTAAGCCAAACTGAAATGAATGACATGTCTGCAATGTTGTAATTTGCTACATGAAAATTATTTCATCATAGAAACAATGACATGGCACTTGGAAATTTCCAGATCATGTGCTCATGTTTTGAGCTAGTTTCTTCCAAGGGTAAAAGATTCTTAGACCCACATTTGGGAACAAAATACCTCATGTGACAATGCTAAAATTTATGCACGAATGCATGTGACACCGTCACATTGAAAACAACACATACAAAGATGTCAAAGGGAAAAAATCACGAGATGTCCTAAAAATTCGTTGCATGCCATGCGTGGATCACAAGCCCCTCGATTCTTTGGTTTGTGATACCCTTGGTGGATGTTCATTATATTTTGTGTGGAGTTTGACACTACATGATCATTGAAAGGAACATAGTGGGCCCGAGATATTCGGGCCCAGCTAGGAAAAAGAACATGGGCGTTAAGTATGTGTTGGGTTCTTCGCTGGGTTTCATTGTTAATCTTGTTATTTTGACACTGAAACTCTGCAATCTGGTCCCTTTTTCTTCCCAGGATTGTCTAATTTCAAAATTCTCACACAAGAGGGGCTCCGGCAAATCGACGGCCAACAATGAAAGTTGCTCAACGCATGCAATCCAGGTCATTGATGCGACGGGGTCCCTTCCACATACTATGAGTGGGTCCTAGCACATCGACAGTCAGCGACAAAAGTCGTTGATCACAAGAAACGGATGCCGTTGATGCATTAGAGCCCACTCATGCATGGCACGAGTGTGACCAAGCAAATCAGTGGCGTTCGGTGCCTTCAACTGGTGACTTTCTTTTGTATATATTTATCTATATCTATATCTTTATCTAAAACTATATCTATATTTGTATCTCTATCTGTATCTGTATCTGTATCTGTATATGTATCTGTAT
>SZWC01011652.1:37625-56551 GCA_023375785.1 Penium margaritaceum | reverse complement strand
TCTCTCTCTCTCTCTCCCTCTCTCTCTCTCCCTCTCTCTCTCTCTCTCTCTCTCTCTCTCTCTCTCTCTCTCTCTCTCTCTCTCTCTCTCTCTCTCTCTCTCTCTCTCTCGCACACTCACACATGCTCACACTATCTCCATCCCTTTGACTGAACAATATTTTCCTCATCTCTACATTGAAAACTGCTCTCGTGATCTTTTTTTCCTTTTTTTCCAAGATACACTATTGGTTTTTGCGCATCCCTCATTGTGCTCTTTTGTGTCCTCCCGGCTTGTGTACATCGGCGTGCAGATGACTGACGGCGACACTCGATGCTGACGGAGCGTCATCCGGTGGAGCCGACACACGCGGAGGTCTACTCGCAGTTCGCTGGAGCCTCCTCTCTCCGGCGACGTGCTCAGCTCCATCGGCAGGCCTCCTCGGCAGTCGTGCCGCCGGCAGTCACCGCCACCGCACAGTGCTGTCTGCATGCGTCCAGCGCGTCCCGTCGCGTCTGCGTCGTCATGCTCTGCCTAGGGTCCGTGTTGCGTGCTGCATGGTCCTGTTCGGCGTCACAGACCACCGTAGGCACTGCTTGGGTTCGGGCAGCCATAACTCTTTGCTACTATTTTTCTAGTTGATTCTGACCGCACGACTGCGTTCGCAGCGTCGGTGTTATGGTATGGTTCAGTTTTCAGGCAAAACGGACGACGCCCCGGTTTGGGGCTGTCGGGCGTCTGGCAGGGCTCACCGAGAAAACCCTGCCTGCCAGAAAATAGGTCCACAGCTATTTTCTGATTGGCTGGTTAGTTGCGTAACAACTTCTACACTAGTGGGGGGGCCCAGAACTTGGAGGGGTCTCCCATTGTTGTTCATTCTTCATTCATAATCAGTTACTATCAGTTTTCAGCTGCTTTCTGGCCATAACTCTGGCGCGTGCGTTTCCGAGTATCAAACCCAGAGCTTCCAGACTTAGACTCTAGAGCAGCAGACTGAGGGGGCAGCTGACTTAAGCAACGAGCGTGGAAGCCCGCATGCTGCATCAACAACGCTGTTGCCCCAACCTGCTGCATAGATTTTCCATTTTCGTATCAGAGCCAGAGCGTAGCAGCAGCAGCAGAAGACTGGCGAACAGGTGCCAGACAACGTTGGCGGACCCCCATACACGCCAGTGCAGGGGAAATGCTGCCGGATTTTTTCCGACAGCATTGACCCTCCTGGTGGCGGCGTCAGATTTTTTCCCACAACCACTGGGCCAGGGGAAATGCTGCCGAAATTTTTTCGGCAGCACTGACCCCCACGTGTGACGCGAGGAGGTGAGCGGCAGGCGGCGTCTGACGTCTGTGGGCGACGACGCACGCGGCAAGGTCACCCAGGTGCAGTGACTGGCACCACCAGCAGCAGCAGGCAGAAGTAGCAGCTCGCAGCAGCCCGCAGCAGCAGCAGCTCGCGGCAGCAGCAGCAGCTCGCGGCAGCAGCAGCAGCAGCCCGCAGCAGCAGCAGCTTGCAGCAGCAGCAGCAGTAGCGCGCAGCAGCAATAGCAGCGTGCAGCAGCAGCAGCATCCCGCAGCAGCAGCCCGCAACAAAAACAGGCAGCAGCCACAGCACGCATCAGCTGCAGCAGCGTGCAGCAGCACCAACGGGCTGCAGCAGCTATTGCAGCGAGCTGCAGCAGCCACCAGCTACAGCAGCAGTAGCAGCGAGCAGCACCTGGCAGCTGCCAGCCGTGGCTGCTGCTGCTCGCTGCTCACAGCAAGCGAGCAGCGAGCAGCAGCCCGCTGCTTTCAGCGAGCAGTAGCTCGCTGCTGCCAGGCGAGCAGCAGCCCGCTGCTCGCAGCAGACAGCGGGCTGCTGCCTATAGTGACAAGAAAAAAAAAACAAAAAAGGGGCAACAAAAAAATCCCCAACCCCCGTAGCTCACTGCAGCAGCCTGTTGCTATAGCACGCAGCAGCTACAACAACGCTCAGCAGTAGCAGCGAGCTGTAGCAGCCACAGCAGTTGCTGTAGCTCGCAGCACCAGTAGCTGCAGCTTCAACTGCAGCAGCAACAGCAACAGTAGCAGCAGTTGTAGCAACCGCAGCAGCAGCAGTAGCAACAGCAGCAAACAGCTGCAGCAGAAGCAGCAGCAGAAGCAACAGCAGTAGCAACTGCAGCAGTAGCAGCAGCAGCAATAGCAGCAGCGGCTACAGCAGCATCAACACCAACAGCAGCAGCGGCGACCCCAACATTCGCCGCTACTGACATCAGCACCCCTCTGCTGACGTCACTGCTGACGTCACTGCTGACGGCATCAAAAAAAAAGGGAGAAGAAGGGGAAAAGCCGAAGGGGGAAGGCCAAAGCAATGGGTAGACTCCCCACTCCCCAACCTCCTGCTGACATCAGCAACGCAAAGACAAAAAAAACAAAGGGACACTAAGTCATGGCTGGTAGTCCCGGCAAGGAGGGGTCCTCCTCTGATGGGGGGACCCCTACCCCTCCTTTCTTGCAACGACTGCTGCAGCACCAGCAGCAGTAGCAGCAGCAGCAGCAGCACCCACCGCCGCTGCAGCAGCAGCAGCCGCCGCCGCCGCAGGAGCAGCAGCTGCCGCCGCCGCCGCAACAGGAAAAACCGTCGCCGCCACGGCAACAGCAGCTGCCCCCGCCGCACCAACAGCAGCCAAATCAGTAGCACCAGGAGCCGCCGCCGCCTCAGCAGCAGCATCCGCCGCCATTGCAGCAGCAGCAGCCGCCGCCTCTACAGCAGCAGCCGCCGCCGCTACAGCAGCAGCAACCGCCTCCCATACAGCAGTAGCCACCGGCGCTGCAGCAGCAGCAGCCGCCGCCTCTACAGAAGCAGCCGCCACCGCTGCAGCAGCAGCAGCCGCCGCCCATATAGCAGCAGCCACCACCGCTGTAGCAACAGCAGTCGCCGCCCCTACAGCAGTAGCAACAGCCCACTGGTAACGTTGGCGGCACCCCTGACCCACTTGCTGCTCTTCAGCAACAACTCGCCGCCTTGACACAGCAGCTTGCGGCGCTACAGCCAGTCGCCTCCCAAATCGGCACCAGCACGCTGCCGTCGATCATCCCTCAAAGGAACGCTAGCCACGCTCTGTCTACCGCCATGTACTACTTAGCACAGCAGCAAACTCAGCGCCAACGGCAGACAGTGACCTCCGTCTTTGGCCCCACTCTGGGTACCGGCCGTAGGCAGAAGGACTTTGAGACACCGCCGTCGCCGCTTCAGGCCGGCGAGCAGTTCCGAAGCTAGGAGGTCAGCTTCCGGATCTAGGCGCAGGGTGAGGGTCTGTGGGCCTACTACACCCTCCCTTACGACTCCACCCAGGCCGATCAGCTATATGACGCTGGTCGCGCCGTCCGCGCCCTTGTACCAGTCGCCCCTCCAGCTTCCCGCCTTGCGCCCTGGAGCCCTTCCTTGGCGACTTCACCGGTGGCGACATCCCAGACCCGGCAGCCGCATGGCACGTCCTCACCAGACCCCATCGCCTGTCCAGCAACGCTGAGATCAGCCGTCTGCTCCGGGAGTTCAACTCCCTGCACATGGGGGAGGCCGAGACGGTCACTGCCTACTGGCAGCGGGCGGAGGACATCCTCCGTCGACTCGGCAAATCGGCTCCATCCCCTCTGTCCGCGCTCCTCACCATCAAGCGCGGCGCCACCAGCGCATACACGGACGTCTTCGTCCACTACCATCAAGACGTACTCACCACCATGGAGGCCCAGGGCACTCTCATGCCCTGGGTATATGAGCTCTTCCTTCGCATTGAGGAAGCTCGCCATGAGTCCTAGTTCCATCGCGCGGAGGCCCTTGCATCCCCTGCCGTCGCCGCCCCTGTCGTTGCCTCCGTGGCCGTTGCCTCCCCCGTCGTAGCTACCCCATCGCCCTCAGGGAAGAAGAAGAAAAGCCGGAACAAGAAGGGCAAGGGTCCATCGCAACAGCAGCAGGAGCAGTCATCGACCGGCTCCAGCGGTAGTGGCTCGGTCTGCCACAACTGTGGCCAGCCTGGGCACGGGTGGTACACGTGCCCTCTCCCGACGGACGAGGCCCGCGTCATCGCCACCATGCGACGCCAGCTAGAGCGCCGCCTCGCCTCTGTCGCCGTCGTTGCTGCTGTTCCTACCACTCCAACCTCGTCCAGCACCTCTGCCACTCCGACAACTCTGCTTGTCTTGCAGACACCCGCACCGCAGCAGTACTACCTACAGCAGTACCACCCTCAGCCGTCGGTACCTCCTCTTCCTTCACCGGCTCAGTCCCCCTACTACCCGGGCTCCGGCGCCGTAACTCCGCATTCTGTCTACACTCCAGGGCCGTCATCCCGAGAGCGTCAACTGGAGCAGTTCATCGCGCTCCAGCTTGGCCTCCCTCGCCCTCCTCCCCAGGGAAGTGCGAGTTGCATCACCTCCTGCCCTCCGGCCCATCCCTACATGACTGAGACTGAACTGCGGTCGTGTCCCGTTTCCTCCTTTGTCTCGTCGTCTCCCGTGATCTCATCCACCCCACTCCTTGACGACATTGCATGGCTTGTCGACTGGCTGTCTCGTTTCGTGCCTCCTTCCACCGTGTCCGTGTCCCTCGCTTGGTGCCATGTGACTGTGACTGATCTGGCGACCCCTGTCCAGGACCCTGCTGAGACCTGGATCATCGACTCCAGGGCCACACATCACATGACGGCCTCTCGCGAGGCCTTCAGTATGCTCGGTCCCGTCGGTAATGTCTCCGGTGTCCGGACGGGCTCCGGACAGGTGTTGCCTGTCCGTGGGGAAGGCGTCGTTCGTTTTCGTGGTCCGGCCCTTGACGTCTTTCTGACCGATGTTCTCTTCGTCCCTGGTCTCGAGGTCAGCCTCCTGTCCGTGACTGTCCTTCACCACATGAGCATGGACGTTGTGCACTCACGTGGTGTCGGCTCTGTGTCGTTGCTTCCGTCGGGTCTTGTCGTACTGCACGCCACCGCCTGTGGCAGCTTGTGGCACGTTCCCCGCCTCTCTTCCTCCCCTCTCGTCTCCTCCCCGTCGGTTGCGACCGGTCATGTGTTCGTTACCAGCACGCTTTCTCCTCAGTACACCCGCCTCTTGCACCGCCGCCTTTGCCACGTCCACTCTGCCGCAGTAGAAAGCATGCTCCGCACCCAGCCGGCCAAGGGCCTTGATCCGGAGACTTTCCCTCTCCCGTGCCCCACTGAGTGCATTGACTGCGCTCAGGGGAAGATGCACCGGTCCACGTACCCCCTCTCTTCCTCATGGGCGTCCGCCCCCCTTGACCTTGTCCACTCGGACGTCATGGGCCCTCTCCCCACCGAGTCCGTCGGTGAGCATGGCCGCTATGTCCTCACTCTGACGGACGACTACTCTCGCTACCGTTGGGTCTTCTACCTTCGGCAGAAGAGCGATGTCGCCCGAACCATTCAGGACTGGCTTGTCCTCGCAGAGCGCGAGTGTGGCCGCCCCCTTCACCGCTTTCGCTCTGACCGCGGTGGCGAGTACCTGGGTGAGGCTAGGACCTTTCTCGCCTCCCACGGTATCCGCCATGAGACATCTGCGCCCTACACACCCGCCCAGAACGGCGTCTCCGAGCGGTGGAACCGTAACATGGCCGACGCCGTCCGCACCATGCGGGTCGAGTCCGGTCTCTCCGATGGCTTCTACTTTGAGGCCATGGCCTACATGACCTGATCTAGAACCGTGTTCCCCACGGTCCCCTTCCCCGCCAGTCCACGCCCTATCAGCACTGGTACGGTCGGCGTGCTGACCTCCGCCCGGCTCGCGTCTGGGGCTGCGTAGCCGTTGTCTGGTTGCCCGCCCCACAGCAGGGTGGCAAGCTCGCCCCCCGCGGACGCCCCTGTACCATTCTCGGCGTGTCTCGTCATTCCAAGGCCTGGTGCTTCTTGGACCCATCCCGACACTGCATCGTCGAGTCTCGCGATGCCCTCTTTTTTGAGGACCTGTTTCCCCGCGACCTCATCCGCTCCGGCTCGTCCGTGTCCCTCCCGTCGCATGGGGGAGTGGTGAGTCCGTCCTCCATCCTGTCACTTACGGGTGACACATCACTCCGTCCCTCTAAGCCCGTAGCCCCGGTCGCGTCCGCTGGCCCCTCCGGGCCGGCAGCCCCGGACGCGTCCGCTGGCCCCTCCGAGCCAGCTGCCCTGGTCGCGTCTACTGGCCCCTCCGGGCCGGCAGCCCTAGTCGCGTCCGCTGGCCCCTCTGGGCCGGCAGCCCCAGTCGCGTCCGCTGGCCCCTCCGGGCCGGCAGCCCCAGTCGCGTCCGTTGGCCCCTCCGAGCTAGCTGCCCCAGTGGCATCTACTCGCCCCTCCGGGCCTGGAGCCCCAGTCGCGTCCGCTGGCCCCTCCGGGCCAGCAGCCCCAGTCGCGTTCGCTGGCCCATCCGGGCCGGCAGCCCCAGTCGCGTCCGCTGGTCCCTCCGCGTCGACGGCTCCTGTCGCGTCCGCTTGCCCCTCCGGGCCAGCAGCCCCAGTCGCATCCGCTGGCCCCTCCGGGCCGGCAGCCCCAGTCGCGTCCGCTAGCCCCTCCAGGCCGGCAGCCCCAGACGCGTCCGGTGGCCCCTCCGAGCCAGCTGCCCCAGTGGCGTCTACTGGCCCCTCCGGGCCGGGAGCCCTAGTCGCGTCCGCTGGCCCCTCCGGGCCGGCAGCCCAAGTCGCGTCCGCTAGCCCATCCGCGCCGGTAGCCCCAGTCGCGTCCGCTGGTCCCTCCGGGGCAGCAGCCCCAGTGGCTTCCGATGGTGCCTCCGGGCCGACGGCTCCAGTCGCGTCCTCTGGCTCCTCCGGGCCAGTAGCCCCAGTCGCATCCGCTCGCCCCTCCGGGCCAGCAGCCCCAGTCGCGTCCGCTCGCCCCTCCGGGCCGGCAGCCCCAGTTGTGTCCGCTGGCCCCTCTGGCCCAGCAGCGCGTGTGGTGTCTAGTGGCTCCTTCGGACCAATAGCCCCGTCCGCCTCCGTCGGCCCGTCGGACTCAGCACCATCTTCTGCCCGACCGCGCTACACACGTGGCCCAGGCGGCAGCCTCCGACCTCGGCCGACAGTGAGCGCGCAGACCGTTGCTCCGCGTCCCGTGGCGCCTCGACCCCCTGTGGCTCCACGTGTCTCCTCCACTCCCACGGTCGTGAGTGGGGACCCTGGTACAAAGGCTCTCGGCCTGACCAATTCTGCCATCATCGCGGACCTTCACCCAGGCTCTGCATTGGGGTACGCCATGCTTCATCACGAGCATTGGCATGCTATTGTGGCTGCACTCGCACGCATCCCACCTGGGGCTCGTGATGCACACGCCCTCTTAGTCTGCTCCACAGCGCGCCCAGAGGACCCTTCCACCCTACGCGAGGATCGAGCCTCCCCTGAGGCCGCACATTGGGATGCTGCCTGTGCCGAGGAGCTCGCTGCTATCCAACAGCACCACGTGTATGACCTCGTCGACCTCCCTCGAGGTCGGAAGGCCATTGGTGCCAAGTGGGTCTTTCGGCGTAAGTGGAAGCCTGACGGATCCTTGGACAAGTACAAGGCCCGTCTCACAGCAAAGGGGTTTGCTCAGGTCCCTGGGGTCGATAACGACCAGATCTTCGCCCCAGTTGGCCGGTTCTCCACTAGCCGGGAATTGTTCAACCTGGTTGCCCAGCACGGGTGGGAGCTGCATCAGATGGACGTGAGCAACGCATTCCTCCATGGCTCACTGGAGGGTGAGGAGCTCTACATGACGTAGCCCCCAGGCTTCGACGACGGCACTGGGAGAGTTTGGCGGCTGTGGAAGGCCCTTTATGGCCTGAAGCAGTCGCCTCGGTGCTGGAACCAGGAGATCAGTAGTATGCTTCTCCGTGGCGGCCTCCAGCGCAACACCGCTGACCCCGCACTGTTCGTCAGCCCGCGAGGTCAGACCTTCGCCGCGGTTCTGGTCTACGTCGACGATCTCCTTATTGCGTCGCCAGACGCGGCAGCCATCCAGCACGTCAAGGACCTACTGCACGCCGCCTACGAGATGAAGGATCTCACGTCTGCCCGAGTCTTCCAGGGCATGGAGCTCGAGCATGATCGCTCTCAGGGCATCCTGCACGTCCACCAGGCTGCCTATGTGCAGACCCTGTCCACTCACTTCGCCGAGGACTTGCCCCTCGTGCCTAGCGCATCCTCACCCATGTCACCCGATGGCCAGGTGAAGTTGAAGAGTCATGACCCAGCTGTTGTGGGGGAGCCAGTTGATGTGACCACGTATCTGCGGGTCATCGGGTCACTAATGTTCCTGGCGACGACGACGCGTCCAGACATCGCGTTCGCCGTCAACCTCCTGGCCCAGTTCTCTCAGGAGCCGTGTCACCTCCACTTTGAGGCCGCGATCCGAGTACTACGCTATGTTGTCTCGACCCCTCGACGAGGCCTCATGTTCCGCCGTCAACCGTCTGTCGTCGCAGTGGGTTACACCGACAGTGACTGGGCCGGCAGTCCAGACGGTAAGAGTTGCACTGGTTGGATCTTTCTGGTCGGGGGCACAGCTGTGTCGTAGCACAGTGGCAAGCAAGGGTGCATGGCACGCAACACTGCTAAGGCTGAGTCCGTGGCCCTTGGCTCAGGCGCGTGTGAGTGTGTGTGGTTGCGTCATCTGCTGTCCGAGTTGCGTCAGTCTGTCGCATCCATCACCTTGCATTGTGACAATGAGAGTGCCATGGCCATCGCCGACAATTACGGTGTGCATCACACACGTACAAAGCTCATCAATGTTGAGTATCACTTTGTACGTTCGTTGTTGCATGACGGCAGCATCAGCATCATATGGGTTGAGACAGCACGACAGCTGGCTGACATCCTGACCAAGGCACTGAAGAGGGACTCGTTCAAGAAGGCTGTGAGTTAAGTCGGCTTGCGTCCGTGAGTCGTCCTCTTTGTCTCTGCCTGGGTCTCTGCGTACCTTGGGGGAGTCTGGATGTTGATCGTCTCTCTGCCCGCCCATGTACACTACGCCTGTGAGTCATGGGGGAGTGTTGGTTTTTGCGCATCCCTCATTGTGCTCTGTTGTGTCCTCCCGGCTTGTGTACATCGGTGTGCAGATGATTGACGGCGAGACTCGACGCTGACGGAGTGTCATCCGGTAGAGCCGACGCACGCGGACGTCTACTCGCAGTTCGCTGGAGCCTCCTCTCTCCGGCGACGTGCTCAGCTCCATCGGCAGGCCTCCTCGGCAGTCGTGCCGCCGGCGGTCACCGCCACCGCAAAGTGCTTTCTGCATGCGTCCAGCGCGTCCCGTCGCGTCTGCGTCGTCATGCTCTGCCTAGGGTCCGTGTTGCGTGCTGCATGGTCCTGTTCGGCGTCACAGACCACCGTAGGCACTGCTTGGGTTCGGGCAGCCATAACTCTTTGCTACTATTTTTCTAGTTGATTCTGACCGCACGACTGCGTTCGTAGCGTCGGTGTTATGGTATGGTCCAGTTTTCAGGCAAAACGGACGACGCCCTGGTTTGGGGCTGTCGGGCGTCTGGCAGGGCTCACCGAGAAAACCCTGCCTGCCAGAAAATAGGTCCACAGCTATCTTCTGATTGGCTGGTTAGTTGAGTAACAACTTCTACACTAGTGGGGGGGCCTAGAACTTGGAGGGGTCTCCCATTGTTGTTCATTCTTCATTCCTAATCAGTTACTATCAGTTTTCAGCTGCTTTCTGGCGCTAACTCTGGCGCGCGCGTTTCTGAGTAACAAACCCAGAGCTTCCAGACTTCCAGACTCTAGAGCAGCAGATTGAGGGGGCAGCTGACTTAAGGAACGAGCGTGGAAGCCTGCATGCTGCATTAACAACGCTGCTGCCCCAACATGCTGCATAGATCTTCCATTTTACACGTGGATCTCTGTTCTAACAACATTGTTATCTTTTTATGTACGTGCAGGAAATCATTCAAACCATCTCTTTTCACAACGAGAGATTGAAGATTGCCCATCTTCTGCAGCTGAACTTTATGACCGTTTTTTTACACGTTGGTACTCTATATGGACATGCCCCTCCCTCCCCTCCCCTCATGCATGTTTTTCCCTTCGCCTTTTTCTTTTTTCTCTCTCCATTGATCTGTCACATTTCCCTTTGAAGCCACACACGTATGAGTGCAAAATGATTAAACTACGAAGCAAATTTAGCACAAATTACTCAACATATTGGCGACCTGAGGATAGCTCACTCTTGCAAGGTGTCTGGGGTGACCCTTTCCTTAACCCTGGCCCTTGCCATGAGTGAAAGTGCCCAGGACACCATTACCAAGTTGAGTGATGTGAGGAACATGAAGGAGGGAAAACTATGCCAATTTGTTTCTGAGATTTTTCGCACTTTTTGATTACAAGGGGTACTTCGTAACCCAAAAAACCACAAATCATTTTTTCCCCACACCTCATCTACATGAAACACCTATTTTTCGCTCGACATTAGAGGGATTTTGCTGCTACTTGTAAGCAAAGAAGATTTTACAAATGATGGCATATTTTTGTAGAAGATGTGCCCAAACTTAAAAATGGAAAATGGTTTTTAGAGTTAATGTATCGATAAAATTTAACACGAATAATAATGCTTAAATATCTGAACAACTGTCCCCTCTCAATTTGGATGCCAATTGGACTTCTCTTGATGTTGTAAGCTATCACCTAAGGTAGAAAAGTGAAGAATATATTTATAGTCACGAGGAAAAAAATAGTTTTAGGGGAAGAATCGAAATGAAAATTTTGGTTGTTGTTTTTTATAATCATGAGGGTCGAGTGGATGATTCATTGTGGGAAGTGGATTCACTCATTTCTCTGTCTGGTATGATCTCTTTTTCTTCGAAGAAGGAAAAACCACCTCATGGTCTTCTCAGGTCCCGTGGTACTTTTTCGTGCTTTCTCTTGTAAAATTTATCGTGGAAGGTGCGGTCATCGACTTGGAAGGTGCTGGTCAGCGTCGTTCTTCTGGGAGCCATTGCGTTTGTTTCAAGTGGATAGATTATTTGTACTTGCTTCCGTTCTCTGTGGCAAGAGTTGTTTAAGTTGCGTAGGTGCTTCTAGAAGGACCAAACCTTGCAGCTTGGAGGCCTGCAAGGTTTGGTCCTTCTAGTATCGTAGCAACCCTTTCCGCAGTTGTTTGTCCGGTGGACCTGCGAGACCCGTCTATTTTCTGCGCCTGAAACTATGCTCGCTTTCTTGGGATGTTTGTACCCTAAATCCAGCTCAGGCGGGCCACCTTACGCCAGACATCACGCATTTGGCCTCATAACATTATGGACTCCTGGATCCTTGGCCTTCCCGCTTTCAGCTTTTGCCATCGGCACACTCGGGGCCCATCTAAGTTCAGTGGGAAGGATTCCACTTCAGCTGACCAGTGTCTATCTGAGAAACGTCATAGGCAACCGGTCAGTTCCTTTTTACACAATCGATAAAAAGCGTTCAACTTTATGCGCAACATATCTCGGCCAAGCAGATCCTTTTGATCCATGTACGAACGACGTTTTTGTCTTATAGCCGTGCACCCGTCACCTTTTCACCCTCCCGCTGCCTGGCGCCCTTTTTCTTCACCACCTTCGGTGTCCTCCAGCCGCTTCGATATTGACGGGAGAACTGGATGTACCCGACCCAGAGTACACCGGTCGACAGGGCGGACCTCGTACGCTATAGCACGATGCTGCTGCGGAAACGATTGGGTCTGACTGTCGAACAGTAAGATATTGAACCGAATGCTCCAAGTTCGCGATCATATATTCCATGTGAACAATGCAAACCACCACTGTTTTAATTACACTTGCCGTCCGCACGAGCCACCGTTCTCGTGCTGCACTCTGTTCCTCGCTACTTTCGCCATGGACAGCCACTGCGGCTATTCGTCGCCACGCGTATTTCAACAAAGTCCGCGTTGGCACCTGTCATGCCATTTGCTGGACGAGATACTGCCACACGGAAACGACAGACGGGCTACTGTGACCAAGGGACGAGGGAGGAAATTACACGAAGGCGAAAGGCTAATGTGGTTGGCTGTGTTATGCTAGTTTGTCAACGGTCATTTTGTTCGTTTACCAATGTTCATGAGGATCCTTCGCAAACTGGCCGCGGCTCGGAGTCGTCACTTACATTGGCCAAAAAGTGTCAATCGCCATCACATTTGGCCACAATTTCCTAAACTCCGCGGCCTCCCTTACATTTTTAGCATGTTAAACCGCGCGCTGGCTCCTCCTTTCAAATGTGGCCATGAGTACGGCCGACGGAAAAAGGATCGCGCGAGCGAGCGATATTGATAAAAGAAGCCCCGTAACCACTCGGTGACTTCCTAAAGCCATTCTTAACATTATGAGGTACACAAATGGACATGAAAGGAGAAATATTAAACATCTAGCAATCTCCAAGAAATAAAGCCGTAAAACAACAATGATAAGGAAAATAAAACTACGGTGAGAATTTGAAGGACTTGAAAGCATTTAAATTACTACAATAGGTGATTGAAATAGAAATACAAGTCCTCGCCCTTCATAGGGGTAGAACATTAAAAAAAATAACCTTCTTCATAAATTAATTAATAATTTTATGTAGAATAGATAATAAAATTTTGCTTCGATATGATTTAATACATTTCCTTGAGTCCAATTTCGATTTTTCATGACTTTTTGGATTTAATTGAGAAAAAGATATAAATACATACCTTTTACAACACAATATTGCATTATAAATGCAAGCAAATTTTCATGTCTTGATTCAAAATAAAACCAAAATTAATAATAACGTGTTATGCATCAAAATTGGCGTGATCATTGAAACTATAAGAAAAATGGAGAAGTATAAGTGATTTAATTATCTTAAAATCATGATCATGTAGCCTTTTCCATAATTCAATATTCATCTACTGATATTCTACATTAGGTTTCACCTTTTATGTGGAAATAATTGTTAATTAAACGTAGTAATCTCAATTTACCTTTCAATCACGTTATTATATAATTTTACTTAGTAAAATATTCCTTTACTAAATAAAACCAGATCATATGTTGATAAAATTCAAATAGGCTAGAAAACCTTTTGAATTCTATTGTAATCCAATAAAACAGTAAATTTTTTTAAAAATTAAATTCTAAAAACTTTATGCATTTAATTGATTCTATACAACAGGAAGAACGTGATTAGCCATAAATATTAAATCACGGAATACTTTCTTTAATTTTAAATCTCAATCATATTTGTGATTTAAATCTCAAATTGAATGATTCTTTTTATGAATTTATGATTTTTATTTTTTATCAACTAAAACGTTTTTTATATATAAAAGTAGATTTATGTTGGCTCCCAGATCTTTATTAAGTTCTATTGGTTAGATATCAAATCGTTTCTTATTTTTATGTTTTACATCAATATTTTACATCAGCATGAATATATGGTTGTTTAAAAATCAGAATTTCATCTTAAATATAAACCCCAAACCCTGAATTTGTTTGTTTTGGACATTATTTTCTTCACTTTATAACCGATTGAAGGGAGAGTAATTATATTTATATTTCAATAACCTATTATAGTAATTAATATTCTCTAATTCCCTTAAAATTATCTTTGTAGTTTCATTTTCCTCATCATTGTCGTTCTACTTTATTTTGTTCTTGGATCGGGCTAGAATGTTCATATTTCTCATTTCATGTCCAATTGTTGACTTATCAATATTTAGAATGGCTTTAAGAGTTCACCTAGTGGTTACGGGGCTTCTTTTGTAAATATCGCTCGCTTGCGTGATCCTTTTTTCCTTCGGTCGTTTTAATGGCCACATTTGAGAGGAGGAGCCGGCGCCGGTTGAACATGGCTGAAACAGTAAGGGAGGCTATGGAGGGCAGTCAATTATGGCCAAATCTTAGAGCGAGCGACACTTTATGGCCATTATTGATAACGCCCCCGAGCCACGGCCAGTTTTTAAAGGTTCTTCAAATATGTGGCCAAGCGAAAAAAATGACTCTTGTCGACAGCCACAACCAGCGTCGCGGACGAAGCTCTTTGGTTCATGTTTGTGTATCGGTGTCCTCTTGAATGGATTTGCGAGTCCGACGGCTGTCGAACCATAAGCAAACGGCAAACACTGCACATTGTTAGGAGGGCATCATAAAAGAATGGAGACTTTCGGTCTCACCTCACCTTTTCCATTGATTCATGCAGAAGGAGAGAAGCCCTACGTTGGGTTTGCGTGCAGCGCCGAATCCTATCCGTGGTCCGCTTAACGCCAAATCTAAACATGGGTTGACCGCCTTTTCGCGCCAACGGTCGCGTGAAACTATCATAGAGTTTCACCTCTGAATCGGACCTCGCATGCGCGCGAATCCAGGAGTTAGGAACTCAAGGCAAGTCTACCTCAGATGACAGGCCCCGATCGCTCCTAGTGGAAGTGCACATCATTCCAATGCGACAACGGACGTTTCAAGAAGCGTGCTTCGCAAAGAGCTTCTTAAAAATGAGTAAATAATGGAAGAGCGGATTCAAAACCAGAGGTGATTGACCGAACTTCCATAATCGATGCATATGGCATGTTCTCGTCAGGGAAGAATGTTGATAAAAATGATGCCAAAAGCACACTACTTTGTTTAGGAGTTATTAAACCCGTCTAGTTGAAAAAATCATACAAGTTAAACTTTTGAGAGAGATCATTGAGCTAATTGGATGTTACATACTAAGAAGGGAACCTATTGACATCAATACATATCAATTTTATATATTAATGGAAAATATATATTAAACTGGTATGATGTAATCTATCATGCGCACATAAAGTACATAATAAACAAATATAATATATATTCATCAATATATATTATAAATTTGGTGAAATATTTGAGAAAAAATATATTTGAAATTTATACTAATGTCTCAAGGTAAGAGTCTCAAGGCGAAAGCTAATAAATGTACACTTTTATAAAAATTTTATACGTATTAGATAGGAATAGGAATGAAATTAATATGTTATTAAACTGATAAAAGACTCAATACATATATTAATGGAATATACATATATTAATTTGGTATGATATAACGTCTCATACGCACATAAAGTAACTTATAAACAAAGATAATAGATATTCATTAAAACATATACATTATGAATATGGTGAAACATTTGATAAAAATATATATTTAAATTATATACTGATTTATGAAGATGACAGTATCTAGGAGAAATTTCATAAATATACAATTTTATAAAATGTTTTATATGTAATAGATAGGAATATTAAAGAAATTAAAAGATTATTAAATTGATAAAAATACCAATAATTCTATTTTCCACACATTAATGTTTATGAATAAGCATTATATTACTTTGAAATTCAATAAATGAGTGCATTCCAAAATACAAAGTCACACGTAATTGTATATCCATGAAAAATCTTTGTCCATAAATTCATTTATTTTGTATGAATATATTATTCAATAACTTGTATAATAAATTCATAAACACTTGAACCTAAATGTATAATTTTCATAGATAATAATAGATTTATGATATTATGTCAAATGATGTTCACGATACCCATTTTTTTGTGTATCCATGTCTACATCCATATCCAGACATAAATTGTAGGCATATTTTTTATTATTTTAAAAAAATCATAAATAAAGAGATAAATTTAGATATGAATATGGTTATTTAAAAAAAATTCAAACAAAAAGACAAGAAGAACTCTAGTAACATAGCGAATATGAATACTGCACGAATATCAACGGACACGTGCACATAGGAAACATGCAATATTTTCTCTTGGAATCTTTTTGTATGATTTGGTTTATTAGAAGGGTTGAATAATTCATAAACCAACATTTCTGCTTTCAGTATCATTGATAGCAGCTTTCTCTCTTGTGAAGAAGATGCCATATTCATGGATTTTGGAAGTTATTAAAAGTTCTTTTGATTACCTCTGGTTTCGTACCTGCTCTTTCTTATTTCAAGGATTTTTAGGAAGCTCTTCGCGAAGCACGCTCCTGGAAACGTTGGCTTTCTCATTTAGAACGATGTGCACTTCTGCAAGGAGAGACCAGGGCCTCTATCCGTGGTAGACTTGCCTTGAGCTGCGTACTCCTGGTTTCGCGCGCGTGCGAGGTCGGTTTCAGAGGCGAAACCTTACGACGGGTTCACGCGCCCGTTGGCGCGAAAAGGCGGTGAACACATGGTTGGGTTTGGTGTTAAGAGGATCCCGGATAGGTTCTGGCGCTGCACGCGAACCCAACGGAGGGCTTCTCTCATGCGGAAGGGTCCAACCGCACGGAAGGTTAACAGACATCCGTCCTTACGCCAGGAACCCTCCCATCGTGGACATAATACTTCCCTGTTGGCATATTTTTGTTTGAGAAAGCGAATAGCCCGCCCAGGTATTACAGCTTTCCCCTGTGTAGAAAGCTGTACATCACCGGACTTTGATGTGGGACCCGCCCAGCTCTTGCAACATTCCCCCCACGTGAGACTGCGACAGCTTCTGTTCCATCTTCTGCTCCTGCACGTCTGCGGCAGCCTCGCCCTGTGGCACCGCTTGACTTTCTCATTTGCCAACTTCCTGAATTACTGAGCGAGGTGGGCACACTCGTCCATGTGGCGTCGGGATGTCACCGCCTCGATGCCTCTGCGCGTGGGAGCTGTTGGAATGAAGGCGCGATTCACAGACCACCTTTGTGACTGCGATGCTATCGTCTTCGGAGTTCAACAGGACACCCGGGAGAATAGGACAACAGGGCAACAGGACACAGAACACAGGGGGCAGGAGAAACTGAACAGGCGAACATGAGGTCCATACGGCACGTCAGCGCGTAGCTGTATTCTTTCTTCTTTCCTGTTCCGGTCGCCAGGTCGTGCGCAAGCGCGTATTCGTTACCTCCGGACAGAAATCCCGCCTGTGAGAATCTCATTTCGTCCGTCATCGTAAGTGGGACAGCAGTGGCGAACTGCTTCAGTGTTCCCACACACTCTCTGCCAGTCGTCCCTCATTAACGGCGTTGTCATGGCGGGTCCGTACGATCCGACATTGAGCCCACTGCCTTTCATCAAGCAGGAGGACGACGGACAGCTCATGTCCATGATGTTTGCTACAAAGCACGAGGCAGAGAGCACACACGGCGGGACCGGGTCGGGCTTGTTTCTCACACCAGTCACAAATCACCTCCATGGAATAGCTGGCCACGTGAGCCACGTGAGCCACGTGTCCCCGAGGCAGGAACCAATGAGAATGGCGGGCACTGGCGTCGGGGATGTGGCGTCGCAGTCGCTGCTGCCGTCATACCACCATGCCCCTCACTCAGAGGAGCTTCCAGAAGAGCTCCCCGAGCTTGCTAGGTTCCAGACAGCGGAGGATTTGCTGCTGCAGCAGCTCTTGCGGCAGCAGGAGCAGCAATTGCTCCTGCAGCAGCAGCAGCTTCAGCAGGATCATCTGGACCAGCAGCAGGAGCGGTGGCTGGAGCAGTTTCTTCTGCTCCAGCAACACCAGCAGTTGCAGCAGCAACCTTTGCATCAGGAGCAGCAGCAGCAGCAGCAGCAGCAGCTGGGGCAGCAGCAGCAGCTGCGGCAGCTGCAGCAGCAGCAGCAGCAGCAACAGCAGCAGCAACAAGAGAAACAGCAGCATCAACATCTAATGCAGCAGCAGCAGCAGCAGCAGCATCAGCAGCAGCAGCAGCAGCAGCAGCAGCAGCAGCAGCAGCAGCATCAGCAGCAGCAGCAGCAGCAGCAGCAGCAGCAGCAGCAGCTGCAGCAGCAGCAGCTGCTGCAGCAGCAGCAGCTGCTGCAGCAGCAGCAGCAGCAGCAGCAGCAGCAGCAGCAGCAGCAGCAGCAGCAGCAGCAGCTGCAGCAGCATTACGTTGTGCCTCAACCTCCAAGGCCGTCATTGAGTCCGAGTTCGAGCCAGCCCAGTCTGTCCAACGGTGGTGACGTGGAACACACTCAACCAGGCTGTCAGGCTGCGCGCTCGGCGTCGTTTCCTGGATTCTTCAACGTCAGTCCCACCAGTAGCAAAGCCACGGAAAGCTCGACCCCTCTCGCACAACAGTTGATTCAGCAACAGCTGCAGCACCAGCAGCGCCAACAGCTGCTGCAACAACAGCAGCAGGCCCACGTGGGCATGAACGCAGGACCGTCTGTTTCTATGCAACAACCACCACAATCAGCAGCAGGAGGAGCAGCAGCAACAGCAGCGACAGCAACAGCAGCAACAGCAGGAGCAGCAGCAGCAGCAGGGTCCAATAGACCGCCAGCCGCGTCCAATTTCAGGTTCGTCCCCCCTCCCACTTTTGTCCCGGACAAAATCGGGCTGGAAGGCGCAAGGCGATTACGGATGGAGGAGGGCGTGTTCCGTCGATTTTTTTATTCGGGAGACGGCGCAGCTCGGGTCATGGACATTGCGGAATCAACGGCAGGCCTGAGTTGTCCTTCGGTTCTTCACGGCATTCTTCCCCCCTCGGAGACTCCTTCGTCGTCCTCCTCCTCTGTCAGTCACCGCACGGGGGAGCATCCGCCGAACATGGTGGTCGCCGCCGCTGGTGGTCCAGCCCGGCTTCATGGAGGCAGCGGCTGCAACAGCAGCGGCAGCAGTAGCCACGGCAGCGGTGGCGTCGGGTTGCTGTGGCAGCAGGTGGGATCTGCTGCGGGGCCTGGTGCACTTGCCAGAATCGTGGAGGAGGGCGAGTGGGGCGGCGGCGGGGGGTCGGCGGCGGTGGCAGGCGTGAAGCGAGAAGCGGCAGCAGGGTTTGAGATGAAGATGGCGGCAGGGTTTGAGCCGAAAGCTGCTGCCCAGGGGCCAGCAGGAGCGCGAGGGGTGTCTCCGGAGGATGAGAAAATGGGGCCGGCGGCATCCGCGGCCGCAGAGGAGGGGGATGAGGAGTGGCATGCGGTTCTGGGCATGCGAGAGCTCCTGCTGGAGTATGCTAGGGCGCTTGTGACCGGGGATGAGGTGAGCTTGTCGCAGGTGGTCTGGATGGGGTATGCTATGGGGCTTGGTAGTTGGGGGGGAGG
>SZWC01011652.1:0-15660 GCA_023375785.1 Penium margaritaceum | reverse complement strand
CGTCTTCATGCACGGTTTCCGGCCGATGCAGAAAATCAAGAACGCGGGGGAAGAATCTGACAATGAAGCAAGCTCCGACAGCGGAGATTCTTCCGAGGCTGAGGTGGGGTGTTGGCCCTAAGCTTCTTTAGAAGGTGTTTTGACATGCAGGTCTGACATTGTCATTGCGTACCTTGGCTTTCCGTGCCTTTTTTCAAAGCTCGCTGGTTAATGTGTACAGGCTGAGAGTACGGAGGTTGCTGGAAGCGATGTGGCATCGACGGGGAAGGCAGCAAGAAGCAACGTGATAAGCAACCACGCAGCTCCGTCGGCTGCAGCACAGTCTGGTGCAAGAGCGACTGATCAGGTGAAAGAGAACGCCGCGGTGCCCAAAGTTCCCCGCCAGAGCGCGGAGGCATCTACTCGGACCACTGACAACGTGGACAACGAACAGAATACTCGGTCGCAGCCGCAGGACCGGGAAGAGGTATTATTTTTTGCTGTCGTGTGCTGAAGAAGGTTGTGTGCCATTGGTTTGCTTTGATGGTTCGTTTTCGGTGTATGCAGGTGTGCGTTGCCACTAACCAACCACAGACTGCGACCTCGTCCCATGAGCAACCCGTGCACCGAGCACCGCCTGCTCAAGATCCTCCTGCACCGGCACCCCCCTCTGTGCCACAGAGTAGGGTGTCGGCTCATCCTCCAGCCAGTGCAACTGACTGGGTTCCCCCGTGGGTACCAGCTGAGACTGGTGGTGCACCTTCATCATCGGCTGCTAAGCAGATGGTTGAAGAACCACAATCCGAGCAGCAGAAGGAGCTGATGGAACACATGAGCGTGATGGAAAATCTTTTGGGAGAGTGCAAAGACGCTGCCCGGAGTTTCATCGTGGACTGCAACTGCGTAGTCAACTCGTTCGAGCGTGTGGTGAACACGGTCCGACCACGATGCGAGGATGGTGGGTTAATGTTGTCGTAGTACAATGTATTCTAGTGTCTCCATAATTTTATCTGAGAAACTGTTTCGCCGTGCAGGCAAAGGTGGAGCAGCTGTCATCGACATGGTCACGTCGAAAATATGTCAGATGCAGGTAATATGTGGGCGGGTGGGTGGTCAGCTTTTTGTCGCTCGACTGGCTTTTTGTGCTCTCTAACCCAATTGTTCTATGTGCAGGACTTCTGTGATGGCTTGAAGAAAATGAAAGCGGAGTTGCACTCGCAAGAAACATTTGTGAACACGCAATTTTCAGCGACTCTCCGGCGGGAACGTGGAGATACTGTAAGTGACTACTCACATTGTCTGGAATAACTTGTGGAAATCAAGTCTATCCGACGTAACTTTTGTGTCTGTGTGTGCAGGTGGGTGTACCAATAGCTCGTCAAGAGCCTACTGTGAAAACTTCAGACAATGACACATCAAACAGACAGGTCCATGCTGCAGTAGAGGGACAGTCCCCAATGAGGATGAAGAAGCCGAGGATTAGTTCAGGAGATGCACCATCTGAGGGTGGAAAACGAGCTGTTCGCGGAACTCCAAGACGGATGAGTGGACCAAACTTAAAATTCCCTTGGCGAAAAGCTGGGAACTCACCAAGCCTTGCTGCTAGGAGAGAAAAACGCACTGTGAAGCGTCCTGTGCATCATGACGAATGTTGCCACTCTGCTAAAAAAGCACGTGGGCGTCGGAAGGAGGATGACTGTGCTTGAAAGTATGCATTGGACTTTTGGTGATGTATTAAATACTTTTTTTTTTCACTCGCGGGTGTTTCTGGCTACATCTTGTTTCTGTTCACAATGGATGAACCCATACTGTGAAGAAAAAATCCTGCTAGAATGAAGTGTACGAAAGCATTTGATGGTTGAAACTAATATGTAATCTTAGACATCTGTTACACTAAAATCACGGTGTTACCGTGGACGTTAATAGCTCTCAAAGCTTTCAAACGGCACAGACTTGTGGCTGTGGCCTTCTGTTGTGCCACCTCCAATAAACCTCTCTTCTACATTCTACTCGGATATGGGATATTGGAGTACATACTAAGGAAATTGATATTGGGAGTGGACACAAGGGGAATTGATATTGGAGTAGGCACAAGGAGAATTGATATTGGAGTAGGCACAAGGTGAATTCATATTGGAGTAGGCAGAAGAGGAATTGATATTGGAGTAGACACAAGGTGAAATCAAATTGGAGTAAGCAGAAGGGAAATTCATCTTGGAGCAGGCACAAGGGGAAAAGTAGGAACAAACCATCGACCTGATATTGGAGTAGGCACAATGGGCATTGATATTGGAGTAGGCACAAGGGTCATTGAATGGGGAATTGATACAGGAGAGGCACAAGGGGAATAGGGGGATAGGGGGATAGGGGGAGGCAATAGGGGGATTGATATAGGAGTAGGCACAAGGGGAATTACTATTGGAATGGGCAATTGTACGTAGAAGCGTACGATGGCTTCTGGTTTTGCCAGTTGCAGAAAATCTACACCTACTTTCTACCAATTCAGACAAATGCAGTCAGCGTTCTCGATAAATATAACCAGCTACATGTTTCCATCCAAATTATTTGGTTACATCTTCCATATTGCATTCATTTCATACTTCACATTGTTATTTCTAGTGAAAGGGAAAGAGCATACATAACAGGAAGCTTTTTGGAATGATATTAAAAATGTAAATCAACAGGGACCACCAAACACATCCTCCTCATCCTCCTCATTCTCGTCCACACTGAGTTCAGGGATGAACTGGTGCACCTCCTCATCTGTGCCGAATTCATAAATCTCATTCTTGTTTTTCCGATAGTTCCAATAGGCGAACACAAGTCGACACATCTCCATAAGATTTGGAATGGAATATGTGAAACTTTGGATGGTGAAGCGCCTGATGAACCTGTTCACTTGCTCATTTGCCGAAGTGTTCACACCTGCACTTCACATAGAATGTCAAATCAGAACAGTCATCCATTCACAGACATTGCCTTGTGACAAAAATTTCCACTGCGCCCAAAAAAAGGTACATTACCTTTCAGGCGGGAGTAGATGTCAGGACTGAAAGCCAAGGAACAAGTGTGCTTGGCGGACTGAGTGTGACCGTAATGAAACCGGTCACAGAGGAGCCGCGTACTTGCAATAAGTTCCGGATCTCTCGCTAAGCTGTAGGCGTACAGCTTGCATGCGTTGTCATAGAAGACGAATCTTGGCCGCTTGTTCTGTGGAAACTTTGTCAGAAGTGTTGTGAAGATATCGTTTGGTGACTCACCATGGTACATCACATGAAAGCCATAGATTATCAGATGGGGACACACAACAGTGAAAATGCCTGTCGTTGATTTCTTTGGAAGAGGTCCTGGTCTCTCAGCACCACACTTCGCATCATCTTTTGCATGCAGACTTTTCCCATCCGGACGTTCCAGATCCTTGTACAGAGGTCGAAGAAGTTGAGTCGGCCAAAACGGGTAGCACGCAGCCAATGGTTTCGCCTCGGGTCCAAGAACCCCAGTTCCCGATGCTCCCTGCTCAACGAAAACCCACTTGAGTTCCAGGTACAAAGAAGCGCCAAACTACCAAAAGAAAGTGAGCGGCTTTTCCTTCTCACCTTGAAGAGGTCTTCGTAGCTTTGAACCAGTCGACTCAGAAGTTTGACCAAGGCTTCTGGTAGCAAGCTTCGTGCACTCTGCCAACTTTCTGGTGACATTTGGAGATGGTTGATCAAGGTCGGACCCATGTGCCAATCCAACACACGAGCCACAATGGGCATGTGGTCTCTCAACAAATTCCACAGCTGTAGAGTCATGTTGTTTGCGTCTTCTAAGAGGACCTTCAAACCAGGGAGTCCCTCAGAATGGATGAGACACACGTCGGTGCCCCAAGCACCTAGCGAATATATGAAGTCCTTGTAGCTCCGTTGCACAGTGTAGTACTGCTTCATGAAAACAGCATCAGGATTAAAAGTGGACAGTTAAAACTAACAAGTCAGGTACATGGGGAAGCATCTCTTACCACAGGTTCTTCCTCCACTGTGACCTTTGCCATTTCCACAATTGAGGCCACATCCGCTGCGCCACATGATGTCAGCTCGCTTAGAAGAATGTCGTAGTCACTTTGAACCACAACTTCACGTTCACGTCGTTGCATGCCCAGCCGCCCAAGAATAATGCGCGCATGCATGTTTGTCACCATACGCTTGGGCATGCGCTTGCGAGACACTGATGATGAAGTCACAGGCTGCGTGTACAGACAACCATCTGCAATATCCCCATTCCTGTTCACCAGAGCTGTCCCATCACAGACCAGTTTTTCCGGGAACGGCCCGCAACGTGAGCAACATGTCCCCAACCCTTCTACCTCGATCAAGCGGACGTATGCTTGCATTGCTTTCGCAAGGGTTGTTCTGCACCCAAAGTTCAGAGGCTTCGTAGCATCACCATAGAAGGTGAAGGCTCCATGTGTTGCAGCAAGAGATGTTCCACTGCATGCAAGCGCTAAAACCCAGAGCATTGCTGCGTGAGTGAAAGCCGTGGAGGTAGAGTAAATGAAGAGGCCCTCCTCTCTGCCGTCCGGGAAAACCGTACAGCCACACTCTGGCGATCTGTAGAAGCTGACTCCAATCTGCACAATGCAACAAACAATGCATTTACGGTGTAATGCACATCATCCAACATCTGAAACGTCAACCTATTTATGGCCACTTTCCGCGCTTGTCTTGTGGTTGACATCGTAGACATTGATGGATCGCATTGACTGCATGCAGAAGAGATACCATGTTTTTAAAAGCATTACCAATACCATGTTTTTGAGATACCATGTTTTTAGTTGGAGCACAAAGAACACGGTGCTCACCTTCTTCCACAAGTTGCCACAAGAGCAACACGAGTTCTTTGGCGCAGGCGCCTGAAGCTGGAAACCTTCTGTAAAAACTTGCGAGACCTTGGCATGAACGTCATTCACTTCCGGGGTACGCGTGGGGTGCAAACTTCGGTGCACATCGATCCGTTGAAAGGATTTTACTTTTGGCCACCGACACACAAGCCACTCTTTGCTCGCATGTTCATCTGTGTCACACACCATGTCACAAGACTCGCTGCACACAAGTGTGTGGACGTCGACAACCTCCTCAACAACACGGTTTCTTCGGGACTCCTCATCATTAGGTGCAAACCACGTCAATGCCTCCGAAAAGACTCTCTGTAGCATCTCCAAGTGTTGCACACATTTCCCAGCACCCATGTCACAACTACAGCGAAATTCACCGGGAACATCACCTTCCATCAAGGCCCAACCCAACACCCGGGTCCCCGGACGGGAGGAAGAGGTATCCAAGATGGAGAAGCATGGGCTATCATTCTGAGACACACAAACAGGATATGCAGGACAGGCCTCAAGTGCTAAAAATGTCAATGGTCTTGTCAACTCTGCTTCAGCCCACTGCATGTGAACACATGTTTCCCCTGTAGCTGCATACTTGCAAGTGCAAGCAGCACCACCTGCCCACTCCAACCAACAATGAACAGGAGTTTCAAACTGGCCAGGTGGACTCGGCACAGGCAGTGAAGGAATGAACACTGTCTTCCTCTCGTGATCAAAGTCTGGCAGAATGGCCACGGAGGGCGAAATCCTAGTCACAAAATCCGTGGCGCGCTTGTCTTCCAACTGCTTCTTGAAACATGCAAGTGGATCGTCACTTAGGCCGTCTGGTGGTGAATACTATGCGACTCTTCTTCTCAACTTCAGGTGTGTCTCCTCAAAGATGTAGTGTGGCTTTCCAAGATACATAGTGGGTCGAGGTCCTGGCCGTCTCTGCAAACATTAACCACAAATCATTTTAATTCATCCTTAAAGACGCTAAAGGTACAGCAGGGCACCAGTTTATACACCGTCTCCTAACACTCACCACTGCAGGAGGAGGTACCCTTGCAGACTGCTCTGGTAGATTGAAGCCAAAAGGGGCCCGTCTTCCGGGAGGGACACTTTGATGCCGTGGCGACCCCGTTTCAGTCCCGAGTTCTTCAGATTGGTGATCATCATGTCCATCATGTTCTTGAAGGCCACTTTCGTCAACGCCACCTTGAACTCCGGGTCCCTCATAGCCTCCTGGAAATCCTCCTGCGCCTCCTGCTGGCGCTGCTGCTGCTGCTGCTGGCCCTCCTGCGGAAGTTGTGGCTCCTGCTGCTGCTCCTGCGGCTGCGGCTGAGCCTGTTGCTGCTGCTGCGGCTGCTGCTGTGGCTGAGCCTGGTCCAGCTGCTGCTGCTGAATCGGCTGCTGCTGCTGCTGCTGCTGCGGCTGAGCCTGCGGTGGCAGCTGCGGCTGCTGCTGTGGCTGAGCCTGGTCCAGCTGCTGCTGCTGAATCGGCTGCTGCTGCTGCTGCTGCTGCGGCTGAGCCTGCGGTGGCAGCTGCGGCTGCTGCTGGAGTTGCTGCACCTGCTGCTCCCGCACTGCCCGGACATGCTCCGCAGGTTGCATCTGCATGGCCTGGGGATGCGGGGGGAATGGTGTTTAGATCAATGAAAGCACGGGCCCAGGCATGAAACGTTTCAATGTTTGCAGGGAGGGGGGGTGGAAAGTCTGGTGACAACGGCGGGCCATTTCCACTAGGCTGATCATTTGGTGCAGGATCAGGCACGGCAGGAGCACGTTTACAACACTTGTACGGCTCGCCCACGTTCGGCGTGCAATGAGGACAGATTTTCTTGTCAGGGTCTTGCTTCCAGGTGCTCGTGGTTTCATCATAGATGAAAAGATCTTTGAAGTCGGACACCTTCAGACGGAGCACCACGCATCTGAAAGAAATACGTGACATCACAATTAGAACCATGTCACCCTCAGAAAATAATGTGCGACAAAGGCGACTTGCGAAAAACCCTGCATCACCTTCTACAATAGAATCTGCGGTGACCAGCTGCTGCAGCAAAGCGCTCAGGACCATCCCCTGCTCTTGCGGCTGTAGAGTGCCGGCCTCCGCACTCTTTCCTTGGGCACATCCAAATACCACCATTGCCAACTCGCTTAGAGACTTCAGGTGTATCACGGGTGCAATTTCCTTTTTTCCAACTTCGAGGGGGGAACTGAGCAGGGTTCGAATCAAGCAGTGCGACGAGATCTTTTGGATTCATTCCTCTTCCAGTATGCTTGCATATGTGACACAACGCGTTCAACTCATCTTTGTGTTGGCGGAGAAGGACTAAATCCGCTGGCCATCTCACAGGGCCAGTGTGCACCTCAAGTGGTCTCGGACGTACCGTTGAACGCCGTTGCCGACTTCGACGTTGACCTGGAGGCAAACGCCTCCTAACACGCGGCGGACGAGGCATCTGCTTTACTCGAACATCACACATGAAAGAGTGAATTTTGAAGTTTAGAAGTACACATCCAAATCTAGTCATCAGGATATTCTTTCTCTGGAGCATCATCATCCTCGTCCCTGTTCCTAACCCACTTAATCTCAGCATCTTCCTCAGTTTGCCCCCTATACACCTTTGTCCAACATGTCCATTTTCTGTTCATGGTGACGTAGGCATACTTGTACGCTTTCCAGCAGCGTCGCTTAGGACGCGCTCCAGTCCTAGGCCTAACCTCATTCTCCTGAAGTATCACTATAGGTTCCTCCTCATCCTCATCATCACTTTCTTCAAGCCACCCGCCAACGAGGCGGCTTCGTCTAACAGGAGCGGATCTAGAATCAGGGCCAAGACCAGAAGCATGGTCGTCTTTTGGACGGTCAGTTCTGTTGTTCATCAGACCTGCAATGGCGATTTGTGCCGGTGTGTTAACGAACTCACTTTGTTCAAGCATTTCTTGGCTAATTCATCTGAGATGCGTTGACAAAAAAATGGGACCAAATCTCTCATATCAAGGGACACAATGAACATTTTTACTTGAAAACACTGCTGGAGAGCACATACAAACATTGATCAACTCTCATCATTCTCAGAGTCAACGTGTACCAGGGCCTCTGGAAACAGACGCAACCTCACGTAGACCTCTTCCACATCGCTATCATCTCCAGTCACAGTCTTAAACCGCATGCTCTTCGAAATGGAGAGATCATGTCCGACAGGGTAGAGGTTGTACTCTCCAGACACAAAACCCTTTTTTTACACTTCCTCTTGAGTCGCCTAGGAGCGGCAGGGACTGCGACAGAAGGCGCAGCAGGAGCCTGAGGAGGAGCAGCAGCAGCATGCGCAGTGGCAGCAGGATCAGCAGCATGCGCAGTGGCAGCAGGATCAGCAGCAGCTCGGTCGACGGCACAAGACGCATTAGTCACTGTATCCGCAGTAGCAGCGGATACAGTGCAAGCCAGAGCGAGGACCAGAGGCCGCGCGGCACAAGCCGGGGGACTCGCTGCACCACAAGCCGTGGGACTCGCAGCACCACGAGCTGGATCGCGCTGTGCTTTCTATGCTTGAGCGGTATGAGCAGCATGAGCGGCATGAGCGGCAGGCGTAGCAGGGGTGGCAGCGGCGGCAGGGGTGGCATGGGTGGGAGGTGGAGCGGCATGACCGGCAGGGGTGGCAGCGGCGGCTGGAGAGGTAGCTGCAAGCGGGGCTATGGGAGCAGACAAGACAGCATCAGAGAATGCAGACGCATGGGCGAACCCGCTGACATGAGAGATGCGACCTCCACGATGCAGCCACGGAGGGACAATGTTACCACGACGAGGAGGAACACGGGTACGCGGTACTGGAGCACGAACAAAAGCACGCGCAACAATTGCAGGTGCAGGAGCGGCAGGATTCGGAACACAAGCGGCAGCAGCCCCCTGCTCGCGTGCGCAGCTTGAGGCGATGCAACAGCCGAGGCGACAGCAAGAGCAGCTGCAAGAGCAGAAGGAAAGGGGACGTGCGTTCGCCTCGGTACCATGAGGAGCGCCGCTAGCAGCAGGTGTCCAGGTAGCAGCAGGTGCTCCGGCAACAGGAGACCGTTCAGGCTCGGCGGAAACACAGCCAATGGCATCATCAGACTCAGCCGCACTGGCATTGGGGGGAGCCGGCCCGTCCATCCGCCCACGCACTGTGGAGTGCGATGCCATACTGCAAGTGTACATACGTGTCTAATTAGCGTGCCACTCAACCGCGGACTCAGCCACAAAGAAGCAATCGTCAGTTGAAACCATCCGGCAAAGACCACCTCATGACCCGCCACCTACCCACCAGCCCACCCTCTCACCCCACCTGCCCACCCTCCCGCCCACCCCCGAAGGCGAGCAACGTACGGTTCTTGAAGCTTGAAGCTGGGACCACGGTGTTGAGGCGCTGTGACGACGATGTCGGGGCACTCAGAGTTGCGAAGTTCTGCGGATGGTGTGCGTCCGCACGTTGGAGGTCTCGCAAAGGCACAAAGATCACGCTGGTTGCAACGCAGGCAACGTCAACACTTAGTCGTCAGTCGTACGTGAGGCGGTGCCCCCTACCTACAATCACCTAGTGATTGATCGGGCACATGAGTGCAAAACCGAAAAGTGGTGCAACGAGTGCTATATACGTGGATGGACACAAGCCGCGACTGGTTCCCCCGTTTGTGAGGCCGAAACAGATATACGATTTCTGACGGCCTTGATGAAACAGGTTGATTGTTTTTGCTAAAAGCCGAAACACATATCCGCTCCGTGTTACACCTGAAATGCAGAAATACGAGCATTACAACGTAAGTTGCCCGTTTTGGGCATGGTATCGAAACACATAACCGCTAATTGGTAAGACCGCAATGTGGACATGCGTGCATTGCGAAGAGAGTTGCGTGTTTCGGGCAGCGTGCGAAAAGAGATACCCGCTCCTTGGTACGCCTGAAATGCGGAAATGCGAGTGCTACAACTGAAGTTGCCTGTTTTGGGCATGGTATCGAAACACATAACCGCTAATTGGTAAGACCGCAATGTGGACATGCGTGCATTGCGAAGAGAGTTGCGTGTTTCGGGCAGCGTGCGAAAAGAAATACCCGCTCCTTGGTACGCCCGAAATGCGGAAATGCAACTGCTTCAACATGAGAAGGTTGTTTCGGGTATGGTTACGAAACACATACCCAATCATTGGTCCGGCCGAGTTGCGGAGATGCGCGCATTACAAAGAGAGTAGCCTATTTCGGACATGTGAACGAAACACACACCTGCTCCTTGCTACGCCCGACGTGCGGTGTAGGCGCAAGAACAAAACGCGTTCCAATGGTTACAGGTTTCGTCCGCGGCCACGAAAACCGTACGTGCTCCTCGTGACACCAGCAATGCGACAAAGATGCACTTTGTTCATCGCTCGTCATCGTCCGCGTCTTTGACCCTCGGTAATGCGGTGTTTTGTTCGACCTGTACGCAACATACATACCGGTATTGTTGGTTGTCTTGACAATTCCGGTATTCTGCAACGAAAAGAATATACCGACTTTGAAATAACAAAGCCGTTCTCTCACATAACCCATTTCAATACACAATTATAGATATAGATATACATATAGATATAGATATAGATATAGATATAGATATAGATATAGATATAGATATAGATATAGATATAGATATAGATATAGATATAGATATAGATATAGATATAGATATAGATAGAGATATAGATATAGATATAGATAGAGATATAGATATAGATATAGATAGAGATATAGATATAGATATAGATAGAGATATAGATATAGATATAGATAGAGATATAGATATAGATATAGATAGAGATATAGATATAGATATAGATAGAGATATAGATATAGATATAGATAGAGATATAGATATAGATATAGATAGAGATATAGATATAGATATAGATAGAGATATAGATATAGATATAGATAGAGATATAGATATAGATATAGATAGAGATATAGATATAGATATAGATAGAGATATAGATATAGATATAGATAGAGATATAGATATAGATATAGATAGAGATATAGATATAGATATAGATAGAGATATAGATATAGATATAGATAGAGATATAGATATAGATATAGATAGAGATATAGATATAGATATAGATAGAGATATAGATATAGATATAGATAGAGATATAGATATAGATATAGATAGAGATATAGATATAGATATAGATAGAGATATAGATATAGATATAGATAGAGATATAGATATAGATATAGATAGAGATATAGATATAGATATAGATAGAGATATAGATATAGATATAGATAGAGATATAGATATAGATATAGATAGAGATATAGATATAGATATAGATAGAGATATAGATATAGATATAGATAGAGATATAGATATAGATATAGATAGAGATATAGATATAGATATAGATAGAGATATAGATATAGATATAGATAGAGATATAGATATAGATATAGATAGAGATATAGATATAGATATAGATAGAGATATAGATATAGATATAGATAGAGATATAGATATAGATATAGATAGAGATATAGATATAGATATAGATAGAGATATAGATATAGATATAGATAGAGATATAGATATAGATATAGATAGAGATATAGATATAGATATAGATAGAGATATAGATATAGATATAGATAGAGATATAGATATAGATATAGATAGAGATATAGATATAGATATAGATAGAGATATAGATATAGATATAGATAGAGATATAGATATAGATATAGATAGAGATATAGATATAGATATAGATAGAGATATAGATATAGATATAGATAGAGATATAGATATAGATATAGATAGAGATATAGATATAGATATAGATAGAGATATAGATATAGATATAGATAGAGATATAGATATAGATATAGATAGAGATATAGATATAGATATAGATAGAGATATAGATATAGATATAGATAGAGATATAGATATAGATATAGATAGAGATATAGATATAGATATAGATAGAGATATAGATATAGATATAGATAGAGATATAGATATAGATATAGATAGAGATATAGATATAGATATAGATAGAGATATAGATATAGATATAGATAGAGATATAGATATAGATATAGATAGAGATATAGATATAGATATAGATAGAGATATAGATATAGATATAGATAGAGATATAGATATAGATATAGATAGAGATATAGATATAGATATAGATAGAGATATAGATATAGATATAGATAGAGATATAGATATAGATATAGATAGAGATATAGATATAGATATAGATAGAGATATAGATATAGATATAGATAGAGATATAGATATAGATATAGATAGAGATATAGATATAGATATAGATAGAGATATAGATATAGATATAGATAGAGATATAGATATAGATATAGATAGAGATATAGATATAGATATAGATAGAGATATAGATATAGATATAGATAGAGATATAGATATAGATATAGATAGAGATATAGATATAGATATAGATAGAGATATAGATATAGATATAGATAGAGATATAGATATAGATATAGATAGAGATATAGATATAGATATAGATAGAGATATAGATATAGATATAGATAGAGATATAGATATAGATATAGATAGAGATATAGATATAGATATAGATAGAGATATAGATATAGATATAGATAGAGATATAGATATAGATATAGATAGAGATATAGATATAGATATAGATAGAGATATAGATATAGATATAGATAGAGATATAGATATAGATATAGATAGAGATATAGATATAGATATAGATAGAGATATAGATATAGATATAGATAGAGATATAGATATAGATATAGATAGAGATATAGATATAGATATAGATAGAGATATAGATATAGATATAGATAGAGATATAGATATAGATATAGATAGAGATATAGATATAGATATAGATAGAGATATAGATATAGATATAGATAGAGATATAGATATAGATATAGATAGAGATATAGATATAGATATAGATAGAGATATAGATATAGATATAGATAGAGATATAGATATAGATATAGATAGAGATATAGATATAGATATAGATAGAGATATAGATATAGATATAGATAGAGATATAGATATAGATATAGATAGAGATATAGATATAGATATAGATAGAGATATAGATATAGATATAGATAGAGATATAGATATAGATATAGATAGAGATATAGATATAGATATAGATAGAGATATAGATATAGATATAGATAGAGATATAGATATAGATATAGATAGAGATATAGATATAGATATAGATAGAGATATAGATATAGATATAGATAGAGATATAGATATAGATATAGATAGAGATATAGATATAGATATAGATAGAGATATAGATATAGATATAGATAGAGATATAGATATAGATATAGATAGAGATATAGATATAGATATAGATAGAGATATAGATATAGATATAGATAGAGATATAGATATAGATATAGATAGAGATATAGATATAGATATAGATAGAGATATAGATATAGATATAGATAGAGATATAGATATAGATATAGATAGAGATATAGATATAGATATAGATAGAGATATAGATATAGATATAGATAGAGATATAGATATAGATATAGATAGAGATATAGATATAGATATAGATAGAGATATAGATATAGATATAGATAGAGATATAGATATAGATATAGATAGAGATATAGATATAGATATAGATAGAGATATAGATATAGATATAGATAGAGATATAGATATAGATATAGATAGAGATATAGATATAGATATAGATAGAGATATAGATATAGATATAGATAGAGATATAGATATAGATATAGATAGAGATATAGATATAGATATAGATAGAGATATAGATATAGATATAGATAGAGATATAGATATAGATATAGATAGAGATATAGATATAGATATAGATAGAGATATAGATATAGATATAGATAGAGATATAGATATAGATATAGATAGAGATATAGATATAGATATAGATAGAGATATAGATATAGATATAGATAGAGATATAGATATAGATATAGATAGAGATATAGATATAGATATAGATAGAGATATAGATATAGATATAGATAGAGATATAGATATAGATATAGATAGAGATATAGATATAGATATAGATAGAGATATAGATATAGATATAGATAGAGATATAGATATAGATATAGATAGAGATATAGATATAGATATAGATAGAGATATAGATATAGATATAGATAGAGATATAGATATAGATATAGATAGAGATATAGATATAGATATAGATAGAGATATAGATATAGATATAGATAGAGATATAGATATAGATATAGATAGAGATATAGATATAGATATAGAGATAGATATAGATATAGATATATCTATAGATATAGATATAGATATAGATATAGATATAGATATAGATATAGATATAGATATAGATATAGATATAGATATAGATATAGATATAGATATAGATATAGATATAGACATAGATATCTACATATAGTTTCGGATATAGATATAGATATATCTATAGATATAGATATAGATATAGATATAGATATAGATATATCTATACATATAAACATAGCTATATCTGTATCTATATCTATATACATATATCTATATAGATATATAGGTGCGTTGGGAGCTGTGAGCTCCCGACGCACCTCACGACGCACCTCTCGGGAGCCCCGGTGGGTATTTCATCCAGATTATCACATCCGGCACTAGAGTGCGACTACCTCTACGCGCCACATTTTACGCCACTCAATTCTGACGGTCCATTTGTGCGCACCGGATTATTGACCGCGGGGGGTTCGCGTTCACTGGGTGCGTGCCCGCGCTCTCAGCTCCCGACGCACCTCTCGGGAGCCCCGGTGGATGTCCGGATTATCACTCCCAGCAGTAGAGTGCGACTACCTCTACGCGCCGCATTTTACGCCACTCAATTCTGACGGTCCCTTTGTGCGCACCGGATTATTGACCGGGGGGGTTCGCGTTCACTGGGTGCGTGCCCGCGCTCTCAGCTCCCGACGCACCTCTCGGGAGCCCCGGTGGGTGTTTCATCCGGATTATCACACCCGGCAGTAGAGTGCGACTACCTCTACGCGTCGCATTTTACGCCACTCAATTCTGACGGTCCATTTGTGCGCATCGGATTATTGACCGAGGGGGGTACGCGTTCACTGGGTGCATGCCCGCGCTCTCAGCTCCCGACGCACCTCTCGGGAGCCCCGGTGGGTGTTTCATCCGGATTATCACATCCGGCAGTAGAGTGCAACTACCTCTACGCGCCGCATTTTACGCCATTCAATTCTGACGGTCCATTTGTGCGCACCGGATTATTGACCGGGGGGGGGTTCGCGTTCACTGGGTGCGTGCCCGCGCTCTCAGCTCCCGACGCACCTCTCGGGAGCCCCGGTGGGTGTTTCATCCGGATTATCACACCCGGCAGTAGAGTGTGACTGCCTCTACGTGCCGCATTTTACGCCACTCACTTCTGACGGTCCACTTGTGCGCACCGGATTATTGACCGGGGGGGGTTCGCGTTCACTGGGTGCGTGCCCGCGCTCTCAGCTCCCGATGCACCTCTCGGGAGCCCTGGTGGATGTTTCATCCGGATTATCACACCCGGCAGTAGAGTGCAACTACCTCTACGCGCCGCATTTTACGCCACTCAATTCTGACGGTCCATTTGTGTGCACCAGATTATTGACCGCGGGGGGGTTCGCGTTCACTGGGTGCGTGCCCGCGCTCTCAGCTCCTGACGTACCTCTCGGGAGCCCCGGTGGGTGTTTCATCCGGATTATCACACCCG
>SZWC01011651.1:63180-74047 GCA_023375785.1 Penium margaritaceum | reverse complement strand
GGGGGGAGGGGGGTCCCGCTTGACCGTTGTTACCTGCCGCCCGAGCGTTGGGTCCCCCATTTGATTACTTGAGAAGCATTTTAGGCGTACGAAAAAAATGGAGTACACTTACGCGTCCGATAGCATAATACAGACATGGCACACACGTTGTATAAGTACAGAAGTGGATTCTGTAAAAAAAAAAAAAGGATGTTTTGAAGTGATATCTGACAGAAATCTTTTTTTTTTTAAATTCAAAATAACTTTAAAGACATCCAGGTCTTCGGAAATTTCAGTGAAATTCTTGTATGCATATGCATACGACATACGGTGCACATGATTGTATCACGTAACTTCTCAAAAACACTATTAACTGTCAATTGTTTCACACAATCCTCAACTTATGTTTCAGTCTTGTCCACTGATTATGAATTGTATGATTTAGGATGACTGGGCATAAATTAAAACAAGACACATTCGACAACAGTATATATATCACTTGTGTGTTGCTCATAAATCGGAATAACTAGCATTTGAAAATAAACTGAAAGGTATGAGAATCTGAAGGAAGTTCAATGAGACTTCTAAGGTAGTATACACTGAAGTATTTTTGTACTTAGGATTTACACATAACTTCTAGGAAGCATTCATATTAATGGTAACTCATTTCCACAAAGCATCCTCCACGTATGTTCTAAAACTATACACTAGTTTATCAGTGTGTATTCTTGGGGTGATTGAGCATAAATGGCGAATGTGGCTGGGTCATCATTGATGATGAGGGAGAGGAGGTCAAGGTCACTGGACTCTGTTGTTGGTGGAGCGGTGCTCAGATTAAGCCGCTCACCTTGAAGCGTTCGCTTATCTGCGAGCTTCTTGTACCGCCGTAGCTGCTCCCCACCGTCCTTCACACCTTTGTTGATACGTGCGGACTGTCATGGCAGCTGCTGTATGTTGCTTTGCTGCTCCGCCTCATCAGATTCTGTTGCTGACTCCTTCTTGTTCTCAAGTCCCTTCACCTCCTTGTCATTGTTGTAGCACTGTCGTCTTCCACACCACCCTTGTCTGCTACCGATTCGTCTACCACTTCTGGTACAAGTGCAGGAGCAAGTGGACCTTCAGATATAGGGCTCCTAGTCCAGCCCTTTACTGCCTCTTGAAACACCACGTCATGCCTGCGGATGATATTGCCTGCGGCAAGGTTGTAGAGGCGGTATCCCATGGTGTCGTATCCGAGGAAGGCGGCCTTCACCAACTTTGCGTCCAGCTTGTTACGATTGCCAACAGGCACGTCCAAGAATGTGCCACACTCTAAGACTTTCTGGTGCGTCAATGTTAGCTTGTGTCCCGTCCATGCCTCCTCCGGTGTCATGAGTAGCACGGCGCGCGTGGGACTTTGGTTTATGAGGTACACAACAGTTTTGACCGCTTTCGTCCCAAAGGTTCGCGGGAGGTCCGTGTCTTGGAGCATGCTACAAACACATTCCATGAGCATGCGGTTCATACGTTCAGCCATGCCATTGAGCTATGGTGTTCCAGGTGGGGTAACCTCGTGCCTAATCCCGCGAGGAAGGTGCGGAAGTTGTTAGAGAGGCACTCTCCTCCACCGTTGGTGTGAAGCATCTTCAACCGCCTGCCAATCTCATTGTGTGCAGGAGCAATCCACACCTTGGAAACATCAAAGCACTCATCCTTTCTAGCCAGGAAGGACACTCACATCTTGCTCGACTCGTTATGAATGACAACGTGACAAAATACAACTTGCTGGACAAGGACCGAGATGGCATGGGACTGCACAAATCAGAGTGAATGAGTGAGGGAAGCTTATCTGCCCCCTTCCCTTCCCCCATGGAAGGAGAGCGGACTTGTTTCTCTTCAATGCAGCCCTCACAAGCCGATACACCGGGCTGCTTCAACCACTTGAGCTCCAGGCCACGGGACATCTGCTTCATGGAGATGATTGCGCCAAAGTCGATGTGACCAAGTCGGCGGTGCCACAGGCCGATGTTGAGTTTTCCCTCTCTTGCCGCTAACACTGAGTCAAATTCCTTCTTCGATGCCACATAGAGACGGTAAAGTCTTTCCTACTTGTCCCCTTTTGCAAGCACACGGCCTGCAAGGGCAGAGATGGCGTAGGCACCATTTTCAAAGCGAACTTGGATGCCTTCGGAGATGAGAGATGAGACAGAGAGGAGGCTAGCTGCCAGCCCCGGAGCATGGAGCACCCCCTTCACACAAAGTTCCACGTGCTTACCCTCAACAGAAGCAAGAAACACAATTTCACCCTCCCCAAAAACCATTTGTGCATGGTTGTATTCCATGTACACCAGACGAGGCTTAATGGCAACGTAGACAACAAACCACTTTGCGCGACACGTCATGTGTTCGGTAGCTCCCGAGTCGATAATCCAGAACAAGGCGGTGATGTTGGAGACATGCAAGACCTGCATTACTGTCACAAATCCACTCTCCCAATCAGTTGCGTTAGTGGAAGCGTCGGAGTGCTTTCCAGCTCCTACTCCAACCGTAAGGTATGCCTTCTTCTTTCGGCATTCTTGTGCCCAATGGCCTAGAATCTTGCAGTAGTGGCAGTTCCCCCTCTTCCCTCATCCTCCATTGCTCCTAATTGGTGCAGCACTATCCCCATGACCAGAGTTGGTGATGAGAGAAACGTCCAGTCCGCTTTCGCCCACCTTTTCTTCACGTCGCTTTTTCCTGAAACAGCAGACTCTCCTCTACATTGTCGAGGGAGAGCTTGTCACCACGCTGGTCCAAGACAACAATGAGAGGAGTGTAGCTGCTAGGAAGGCCAGAGAGAATGGTTGGCATGAGCACACGCTCATTGATAGGGTCCTCAATAGTAGAAAGTTGTTTGGAAAGAGACGTCACCATGTTGATGTACTCAATCCTGGATGTGGACTCATGCATCTTCATTGTGTGAAAGCGATGACGTAGCTGCATGCTCATGAGGATTTGGACTGAGGATGTGGAGACTTGGATGCATAAGTAGAATCAAGCTTGTTCATGAGGATTTGAAGATTTGGACGCATAAGTAGACTCAAGCTTCTTCCAAACCTCATTTGGCGTGAGGATGCCATAGACGAGGAGTTGCCCCTGTTTTGCAAGATACAGATAGATGGTGGCGAGGTGGCAGTCACGCTTCTCGGGAAGGGTACGGGCCGCAACAGGTGAGAGAGAGGACTGATCTGGTTCCTCCTCACTCACATGGCTCCAGAGTCCCTTCTCCACCAACACCATATTCATGTTGGTGCTCCAATTGAAGAGGTTCTTGCCTTCGAACTTGGTGATGTTGATGTCGGCCACGACAAAAGTGGATGTTGCTATGGTAGTGCAACGTTCAGACCACAAACGACTCTCTCACACAACAGGGTGCAAGTAATGCCTCATGGATGAGGCAAAGCCTTGTTCTAGCTCTGATACCACTGATGGAAACCGGGGCAGCCGTCAAGGAGGTGATCAGGCGCACAAAGAGCTGCCTAGGCAGGACCAATTATTTGTGAGAGGAAGTTGCAAGTTGCACAGACAAAAACTAGGGAAGCAAATATAGGTTTGCAGAGAATGCAAATGTCTCAATGGATTCTTGATTGAGAAAGTATATCATCACAGATTTTTAACAAGCCTTTATATGTAGAGGTCCTCCAGCTGGATTTCCTCCTTGAAGGCCGTTCTCAACCATCTTGGTCAATGATTCTGCCACCTTTTGAGCTGAAAGTTCTCAGTTCGTTAGTCGAACCCGACCAATGATCTCCAAACTTTGGAAATCTATATCTCACTCAAAAAGACTCTGAATTTAGTTCCGTAAAGTGTGTTGGAACCTGCAAAACAATCTCTATGTAGCTGTGATGCCTGATAATTCTTATCGAGCAACCTATTCTTGTCACTTTTTGGCACCCTCATATCCATCACCACGCGGCCGCCCGCCCTGCCTGCTCGTCTGTGCACCCACCTGCCCATCCGCCCGCCCGCCCGCCAGCCTGCCCGCCCACCTGCCCACCTGCCTGCCTTCCTGTCTATCTGTTTGTGTGTCTGTCTATCTGTCTCTCTATCTTTCTGTATATCTTTCTTTCAGTTTGTCAGTTGTGTGTCTGCCTATCTGTTTGTTTGTCTATCCGTTTGTTTGTCTATGTGTCTGTCTGTGTCAGAACCTAAGTGGTGGGAATTCCAACGTTTCTGATATTCTCTAGTGGTTCACTTCTTCCTTTTGGGCAAACATGAGACCGAGCATGAGCTTTCTGGTTGCCTGATGCTATGTGAGCCGGGATTTAGAGTAAGTTTTGCAAACGGAATACCGGCATTTTCAATTTTTTTTTAACACAGAGATGAAATGAAAATGTTTAGGAATATTCATAAGCTGTGCAGCCCACGAAAGTATGTGCAATTCTGCATAGTGTAGCCCAAGTTATGCTGGCAGAAGATCAGGTCTCACCCACCACAGAAACACCCAATGCCTCCATGATGCCCACATGCGGTGGCACCTTCCTTCACGTGCGAAGCGCCCTTCCGGAGGCGCAGATCCCTTGACATGTGATGGAGGGATCCCCTGTACTGTTTTGACGCACCTCGGTCACTTTTGTGTTGAGTTTGCAATGGGATGTGACAGGGTTTGAAACCTGTTTGCGGACATGTAGTCAGAATTTTGACCAAGTCCCTGAGGAACGAACTGTACTACTGAGTTTTACACTCGGAGCCAGGATTTTGGCTGTCCCTGATGAACAACTTGTACTTCTGAATCTGGCAGGTTATCTACTGGAGAGACTCAATAGTCCTCCAGAGCTAGTTTGCCAGATGTACTTTTATTACATACTTCGACAGATTTTCTACCGTCGCTGTTGTGGCAGCTAACTCCCAGAGCCATCGCGCACACCGCTGTCAGAAAACGGCCCCCGGGTGCAGGCAGTTCCAACGTGGCCGGAGGGGTCTACTGTGTGTTCATGGCTGTGTTTTGTGCGGGTGGTTCTGAGTCTAAGCGTGAGCTTTCTGGTCGCCTCACGCTATGTTTCTGGGAGTTGAAGGCATTTTTAAGACAATCACTTTTGCGAAGGGGATAACGCGATTTTGCATTGGTTTTTGAAGAAAGACAATATTTGATCATTTTCAGGGCTAGTCATGAGCTCTCCAACGCACCAAACCGTGAACGATTTGGATAACCGTAGCTGCTGCTACGTCAATTGAAGCACAGCACCCCAAACCAGCCGCTCACTCGGCGGCGCGCACCACGTCGCCCGCCGACGCGCCTTCACACATCAAGGACCCATCAAAACGCCATTCCGGAGGCGCAGATGTCCCTACGCGTAGTGGCGGCACCCCTTGCACCTTTGGGGTCTATTTCGATGAGTTAATCATCGAGTTTGGTGATGGGGATGGATGTGGGTCGAAACCTGTTCGCGGACCTGCTGTCGGAATTTTGACCAAGTCCCCGAGTAGCAAACTGTACTACTGAGTTCCGGACTCTAAGCCAGGATTTTGGCTAAGTCCCTCAGTAACAAACTACACTCCTAAAATCCGGCGGATCATCCACCGGACGCCTCGGCAGATCTTCCGGAGCAAAATCCCCAGATGGCATTTTGTTACTCGTCCCGGTCAATTATTCACCGGAAGTCGAACCGCGGGCGGCTCCCAGAACCGCCGCGCACACCCCAACTTTGGAAGCCCATATCTCCCTCGTTACTAGTCCGATTCCAGTGAAACAACTTCCACCGGATTTAGCGACTCGTCAACTTTAAGGGACAATCCTCCATTTGAGGATCCGAGCAATTCTTGAGTCGCCAAATTCGTCGATGAGGATCTTCCTCTCTTTGGCGGCTCGTCGACGCCTCCCGGCGCCGCACTTGGGCATGCAGAGGGGCAAATCTTCAACATTCTCCCCCTTGCACCTGCCATGCCCGCTGCTCCTGCTTTCTCTCACTCATCTTCCGCTGCGCCCTCTAGCCCATCATAGATGGTCATCCGAAGCCCGGCCACGCTCAATGTGTGCCGGTCGACGGGTTGCGCTTTGGTCAAGCAATCCGCAAGAATGTTGTGCGTGCTGCAATGCTGCAGCACCACCTGCCCCTTTTCAACCATTTCCCGTGCGTAGTGGTAACGCACGTTGATGTGCTTCGTCCTCCTGTGCTGCGTTGGATTATTCGTTAGCGAGATTGAGCCGGTGTTGTCCTCTTGCACCACCGTAGGCTCCTGCTGCGGCACGCCAAGCTCCCCCAGCAACCTGCGGAGCCACACCGCCTCCTTGACCGCCTCGGCCAGCGCGATGTACTCTGCTTCCACTGTGGAGGTGGCGACGCAGTCTTGATTTCTGCTACACCACAAGACCGTTGCACCAGCGAGGAAGAACACGTAGCCGGATGTGGACTTCTGCTTGTCCACATCGCCTGGTTAGTCTACGTCCGTGTAGCAGACCAGACGCAAGGGGTCCGCCCGCCCCTTGCTGTCAAACCTCAAGCGCGCATGCCGCGGCGCCTGCAGGTAGCGGAGAATGCGCTTGACCGCCTGCCAGTGTAGTGGCCCTGGATCGGCCACGTACGTGCTCACTTGGCCCACCCCGTAGGCCAGGTCTGGTCGAGTTGCCACCATGGCGTACATGAGGCTGCCCATCGCCGATTGGTAGGGCACCTGTGCCATATCCTCCCGCTCTTCTTTTGTTTGCGGTGCCATTGCCACACTCGGTTCACAGGCTGTGGAGACCGGTCTGCCAACTGGTTTGTAGTCCTCCATGCTATACCGCTTAAGCACCTCGGCCACGTATTTGGCCTGTCCCAGCTCAAGCGTGCGCGCCCTCCGGTTTCGCGTAATGCTCACCCCGAGGCAATACTCCAGCTCCCCCATGTCCGACATGTGGAATCTGCTGCTCAGCTGCTCTTTCAGCAGCTGTAGGCTCGGCAAATCCGTCAAGCACACAATCAGGGCGTCCACGTAGAGTGCAATGATTTGATGGAGCTGTTTGCCGCGCCGCACGTACACGCCGTGATCCGCCTCACAGCGCTTGAAGCTGAGTTGTGCCATGAAGCTGTCCATCTGTTGGTACCAGCATGTGGGCGATTGTTTTAGCCCGTACAAGGACTTCCGCAGCTTACACACCTTGCCCTCCGGTGCCTCCACCCCCTCTGACACCTCCATGTAGATGTCTTTGTCTATGATGTCGTTGAGGAAGGCCGTCTCTACGTCCATTTGGTAGAGCTCCATGTCCTTCGCGGCCGCCATCGCAAGGATCGCCCGGATGCTTGTGAGCTTGGCGATAGAAGCAAATGTCTCATCGTAGTGCTCCCCCTTACGCTGTGCGTAACCCTTTGCCACCAGCCATGCCTTGTATTTGTCAACCACACCTTCCTTTGTGAACTTGGTCTTAAAGACCCACTTTGAGCCGATGACCTTGGCATCTTTCGGCCTGTCAACCAGCTCCCACATATCACTTTCCGTGATGGACGCCAGCTCCGATTTGATGGTTGCGTCCCATTGATCCCCTTCGGGCCGTGCAAGCGCCTCTTGCACGGTAGTCGGCTCCGTTGATGCAGCCAACATGCACCGCGTCATGCCAATCCATCGACCGGTGCTTGCGTCGAAGCGCTTCTCCGCTTTTCACTGCCTCCCGCTGCGGCGCAGTAGGTTTGGTGGCGCATCGTCGCTCTACTACGATCCCTCCGACTCTGCTCTGGTGAATCATCAAGCGCACGGCTCCCCGAGGATTTCTCTCGCTCTGGCGAAACATCGCCCGAACGACCGGCGCGTCCGGTGGATGTTCCACCGACGCCAGATGCACACTCTGTCGGGAGTGCGCGCCTTGGCACCCTAGGTGCCTCATCTGCCGGATCCTTCCGGTGGATATCCTCATCAGCTTGATCATCATCAGAGTCCTTCACGTTGGCTGCCACCGCTGGTGCACCTTCGCGCTCTGATGGCGCATCCTCAACTTTGGCGTCCGCCGGCTCCTCGTAATCGAGGAGCTGGAACCACTCTCCCGTCTTTGGAGAGTCCACCACGCCCACGTCGTTGCTGCTGATGTAGCTCTGCTGCTTGTCAAACTTGACATCTCGGCTGCGGATTACCTCCTCCTTGCGCATGTTGTAGAGCCGGTATGCCTTATGCGTGCTCTCATAGCCAAGGAAGAGATACGAACTCGCCCGCGGCTCCAGCTTGCTATCACGCCTCTGCACAGCCTGTACCACCGCGTGCGCCTTGCACCCGAACACTTTTAGGTGTGCCAAACTTGGCTTGTGCCCGCTCCAATCCTCCTGCGGCGTCTTCCAGCCGCTCCTCCCCTTCAGCACCGCTGTAGGAGTGAGGTTGATGGTGTAGCTCGTCGTGCGCACAACTTCCGCCCAGAAGCTTCACGGCAATTTCGCATCCACCAACATGGTCCGTACCATGTTCAGCAGCGTCTGGTTCGCCCGCTCCGCCATGCCATTTGACTGAGGCGAATACGGTGTAGTTTGTTGCCATTTTATGCCCTGCTGCTTCATCGACCCGCTACAGCCCACATACTCTCCGCCGTTGTTGCCGCGTAGCACTCTGACCTTCCGGTCAGTCTGCCTCTCCACCACGGCGACATACTCCTTCAGCCGGTCCAGGACCTCGCCTTTCCGTTTCATGAAGTACACGAAGAGTTTTCTGCTGTAGTCATCAATGAAGGTGACGAAATAACGCGCGCCGCTCTTTGACGCCGTCTTGAATGGTCTGCACACATTGATGTGTACGACCTCCAGCAGGTCCGAGGCGCGATTCATGTTCTCGTTGAACGGTTTGTGCCGCGCCTTGCCCAAAATGCAAGGCTCACACTTTTTGTGCTTTGCTGCATCTGTCGCCTCTTCCGCACCGTCAATGACGAGGCTCCGTACCAGCTTGCGCTTCGCCATCTCCTTCACGACTGCAAGTGAGGAATGCCCCAGTCGTCGGTGCCAGAGCTCCAGATCAACTCCCCCTCCTTTGGCCAGGTTGACGATGCATTCTTGCGAGTCTGCTGAATCTGTCGCCTCGAGGATCACCTTGGTCTCCACAATGTAGAGGCCTCCCATGCGCTTAGCCTCCAGCACGGGCTCGCCGCCACCGTCCTTGCGCACGACTGTCCCTCTTCTCCTGAAGAGCACCTCGTACCCCTTGTCAGTCAGGCAGTTAACACTTAGAATATCAGCCAAGCCGGGTACATGCTGCACGTCCTTGATGACGCACTGCACCCGCTTTCCACCAACCACCACCTCCACGTCCACGTCTCCTTGGCCAGCCGCCGGCTTGACCTTGTCGTTCGCGACCACCATGGATTTGCTGGACTTGGTGTAGTTGATGAACCCGACATTCTTGACCTAGGTATGCCCCTCCGCTCCGGAGTCAAGGCATCGCCGGTTGGCCTTCTTGAGGTAGTTGTTTTGAGTGCCGTTGAGGAGTGCCTTCTTGCCTTTGGCATCCTTGCCACCGGCCTTTGCCTCCTCGGTGCACTCACGGGCACAATGGCCCTCCTTGCCGCAGTTATGGCACGCACCTTTCTTGACGCCCTTCTTGCCGCCGCCATGTCCGCCATCTCCCTTGGCCCCGCTTCCGCCACCACGTGTTCTGGTGACGAGGGCCGATGAGGACGACAAGGACTCCTCGCAGCTCCATCGCTGCGCCTCATTGCGGATGCACTCTGCGACCGCGCCATAGGCGAGCTTGTCCTCTACCCATCCTCCCAAGACCGTAATGAGAGGGCTCCAACTGTCAGGAAGGGCCTACAGCTGCTTGTCGATCTTCCACTCCACGTTGTTGCACTATGAGGCAAGTGACTCGATCTGCTGCATGGCGGTGATGACATCATCTCCCTCCTTGATTCTCACTGTCTGGAGTCGCTTCATTGCGAAGATTTTGTTTGCCAGCGACTTGGATTGATGGATTGCACAGAGTTTTTGCCAAGCTTCGGCTGCCAGCTTGCAGCCCTGGAAGTAGCCCCACTGCGACTCGGCCGTCCCGGATACCAGCAGCATGAGCGCCTCCGTGTTCTTCTTTGTGAAGGCCTCCTTGTGCGCTTCCATCGCCGTCGCTTCGTCGAGGACTTCCGTTCCCTTCATGACCTCCAGCAGCCCCTTATGCGCAAGGTGCAGCTCGAAGTGCCACCTCCATAGCCCGTAGCCTGGGCCACTTGCATACTTCTGGATGGGCTGCGTCTCCTTCTGCGCCATTTGCGCAGTCTTCAACTCCGGGACCTCAGAGCTTGATGGCGATGTCGTCCCTGACGACAGTCCCGTCCGCCGCGAAAGCCGTGAGCGATGTTTAGACCGGTCAGGGCCGTGGGGCCATAACCCTTTGTCAGAAAACGGCCCCCGGGTGGAGGCAGTTCCAACGTGGCCCGCGGGGTCTACTGTGTGTTCACGGCTATGTTTTGTGCGGGTGGTTGTGAGTCTAAGCGTGAGCTTTCTGGTTGCCTCACGCTATGTTTCTGGGAGTTGAAGGCATTTGTGAGACAGTCACTTTTGCACAGGGGATAACGCGATTTTGCATTAGTTTTTGAACATAGACGTAATCTGATCATTTGTAGGGCTAGTCATGAGCTCTCCAACGCACCAAGCCGTGCGCGATTCGGATAACCATTGCTCCCGCTACGTCAGGTGAAGCGCATCACCCCAAACCAGCCGCTCACTCGGCGGTGCGCACCACGTCGCCCGCCGAGGCGCCTTCACACATCAAGGACCCATCAAAACGCCATTTCGGAGGCGCAGATGTCCCTACGCATAGTGGCGGTGTCCCTTGCACCTTTGGGGTCTGTTTTGATGAGTTAATCATCGAGTTTGGTGATGGGGATGGATGTGGGTCGAAACCTGTTCGCGGACCTGCAGTCGGAGTTTTGACCAAGTCCCCGAGTAACAAACTGTACTAGTGAGTTCCGGACTCCGAGCCAGGATTTTGGCTA
>SZWC01011651.1:17814-34064 GCA_023375785.1 Penium margaritaceum | reverse complement strand
GGAGGGGACGGAGGGGGAGGAGGGGGAGGAGCGGGAGGAGGAGATGGGGGAGGTGGGAGAGGTGGGGCGGGTGGAGGGGGAGGTGGTGGTGGTGGGGAAGGAGTAAGAATTAGAGGGGAGGGAGCCGGGGCGGGCCGGTCGGAGGGTGGCGGAGAGAAGCAGGAGAGGGGGGTGCAGCCGCGATGGGAGCATAGGTGGCGGTGGGCGGAGACAGTCGATTGGGGCCGCCTATACGGAGTGGCGGTGTTGAAGCCCTTTGTCTACGCCCGTGTTCCGATAGGGGCCTTAGATGCAGTTCGCGCGGCAGTGGCGGTACCTCTCTCGTGATGTGCCTCCCACCCCTTGGATGCAGCAGGCCCCCTTCTGCTCCAGGCGATGCCCAACCTCATTCTGCACACACGCCCTCAGCGCCACCGAGCCTCAGATGCAGAGTGGGTGGCACATCTGGCGGCACGGTTCCAGTGGGGGGAGTGGGAGGCACTGTTTGCAGAGGGAGTGCGGCTAGCCCGGTGGGCAGGGCGAGCCCCTCCGCCCCGTCGTTGCCAGGGACGAGAGCAGGAAGCGCTGGACCAGAGGCTGTAGAGGGCGGTCATCAAGTATCATCACAAGAACACGTCCAAGGCCTGCGACGCCTTACATAGGACCACGCTGGCCCCACCGGGCCCAGAGGTGCTCGCCGCCCTTCAGGCATAACACCTGACAACGAAGCAGCTGATGCCGGAGTGGCTTCAGGAGAGGCCCCCCAGAGGCGGAGCATGTGTCCCTGACGCAGATGGCATCCATATGGCCTTGATGGACAGCAGGAGAGGGTCAGCGGCATTGCCGTCAGGGCTCACATTGGACCACCTTCGTTAGCTAGCCGTGGGGGATGTACGATTAACTCGCGTCCTTGCGCAGCTGATGACGTCCTTATGCCAGGGCCGCCTCTACCCTACGGCATGTCCCTACCTTGCGTCGAGCAGGCTTATCGCGTTGACCAAACCTGATGGAGGGGTGTGGCCGATCGCGTTAGGGGAGGCCATACCAAGGCTCCTCTCGCGATGGATGGTGACTTCGGAGAGGGCGGAGATGGAGTGAGCGGTGGCGCCTCTGCAGCAAGCAGTGGGGACCCAGGCAGGATCTGACACGGTATACCACGTCATTACGGAGCAGCTGCACCTCCAGCCTGGCTGGGGAGTCGTCAGCGTGGACGTGCGGAACGCGTACAACTCAATTGAGCATAGGGCGATCTTTGAGGCCCTGCGCGAGAGAGGGTTTGCGCGTCTCATCCTGGGCCTAGCCTTGTTCTACGAGGAGCCGTCAGAGCTATACTTTCAAGGGGGTGTGCAGCCAGCGGTGATCTTGTCAGAGCGAGGGGTGCGTCAGGGAGACCCCATCAGCTCGTTTTTGTACTCTTTGACGCAACAGGAGGCGTTAGAGGCGGCTCAGGCAGCGATGGAGGGAGAGGGCAGGGTGCTTGCATACCTTGACGACACATACTTGTTGGGTCCGGCAGCGCGGCTTTGGGAGGTGTATAGGGTGCTTACGCGGGAGCTGGCATCAGCCGGGATGGAGGTGCAGCCACGGAAGTGTCAGCTGTATTTGCCAGTAGAGGTTGGGCAAGTGCCGACGGGCTTGGCGGATGTCCCTCGAGTGGTGGATGGCATGATGGTCCTGGGAGCACCAGTCGGGCTCGAGATTTTTTGCCGGCAGCAGTTGGATGCGGCAGTCCACGAGGTGGAGGCGACACTAGGGGAGTTGGTACGCTTACCAGACACGCAGGCAGCTTTTAGTATACTTCGAGAGTGCACGACTTGCCGGTTGCCCCAGATCACACGGCTGACCCCACCCACTGATTGGTGGGTGGCGCGGCTGCGACGGTTTGATGGGAAGGTTGGGGAGTGCCTGAGGGGCCTGATGTGCCTGGAGGATGTCCGGGAGGTACGAGAGCTGCGTGCAGTGGCATATGCAGAGCGGCAGGCCCAGCTCCCGATCAGGCTCGGCGGGTTGGGGCTGACGTCAGTCGCAGACCTCGTACCCTTATCCTTCCTGTGCATCAGGCTGCAGTCGTGGAAGACAGTGCGGCAGCTGCTGGTGCGGCCAATGCCACCTTCGGCGGAAGGAGGTGCAGCGCCGCACGGCGGAGAGTGGTCGCGGGCGAACTTTCCAGAGTTGTGGAGGAGGGCACTGCAGGGTATGTCGGCGGCTGTGTGTGGAAAGGTGCTGGCACTAGAGACGTGCGGGAGTGGGGGCCCAAAGAGATTGTTTTGGGACCTCTGCGACACCCGGTACGAGGAGCTGCTGGTACAGCTCCGCCGAGATGTGGTAACGGAGCTAGGGGCGGGGGAGGGACGGCCGCAGCTGTAGCGGTTGGCGGCGGTGCAGGGGTCCCACAGCGGAGACTGGCTGCTGGCACACCCCAGATCAATGACGGATAGGCTATACATAGCACGGGCGGACTGGCGGGTGGCCTGTCGCTTCCGGCTGGGGTTCCCGATCGCACACCTTCGCCACACTTTCCGATGCTCCTGCGTGGCCGGGGCGGCAATCCATCCTTGCGCCCCCCAGCACGCACTCCGGTGCCCGTTGGTTGTGGGGGGCGCCTTGCGCGGCACATGGAGCGGTGGTGCGGGAGCTAGCTGCGGTGATGAGGGAGTGCAGGATGGGGGGCGTGGCGGTTGAGCCGGAGGGCGTGCTGCCAGAGGGCAGGCCAGACATCACATGCCTGGACCCGGCCACGGGGTACCTTCGGGTGCTAGACGTGGTGATCGCAGATTCGCAACGGCCCAGCTTGGGCCGTGCGTCGGAGGACTGAGTGGGAATCGCCTGTGAGCAGGCGGTCTGTACCAAGGAGGCAAAATACCGAAGATGGAGGGATGTAGCGGAGCAAGACCGGCTAGACTTCATCTTCCCAGCGATGGAGATGCTGGGGGCGTTCTCCGACGGCCTAGGCTCCTTGCTCAAAGCCTGCACAGAGGAGACAAAGCAGAGGATGCAGCATGTAGGAGGCACTCCCGTGGTGGCGGTGCCCGTACGCGCCCTCCTCAACCAGCGCATGGGAGTGGCGCTCCAGCGCGCTCAGGCTCAGCAGATCCGTCGACGGGCCGCGGAGTGGGCTCGCGATTCGGCCCTGGATGGCGACGTGGCGGGGGCCAGGCGGGCCCTCTTTGACTGAGACGCAGGGGTAGAGTTGGCAGACATGGGCTACGTGGGACGAGAGTACATGCCAGGCTAGGGGCCCACGTACTGTGAGCAGGAAATGGGGGGCCGGAGTGATGCGATGTGGTGTGTTGGCTGTTCTGTACTCCTGGACCTTGCTTTTGCGGTGGATGGAGTTTGTGTGGTGGTGTGGTGTAGAGTGCAGTTCGGTGGGGGCTCATGTTCTTGATGTTCATGCCCAGCGAGCCGTGTGGTGTGCTGTGTTCTGTGGGATTTGGTGGACTCGGAAACCTTGGGTGGTTCTGAGCCCATAGTGTGCGGCTATCTGGTTTTTATCTTTTGATGTGGAGGCCGGATGGACGACTAGAGTCGGACGACTTCCTCACGCCTCTTGCTGTACAAGGGCGATGTACGATCCCCTTTTCATTTAATGAGATTCCGTCTGTCTGTCTGTCTGTCTGTCTGCCTGTCTGTCTATCTGTCTGTCTATCTGCCTGTCTGTATTTCTGTCTGTTTGTCTGTCTGTCTGTCTGTTTGTCTGTCTATCCATCGAATATGTTTGTCTGTCTGTCTGTCTGTCTATGTGTCTGTCTGTCTCTTTGTCTGTCTGTCTTTCAGTCTATCTCTGTGTCTATCCGTGTGTCTATTTGTGTTTGTGTCTTTCTGTTTGTTTGTTTGTCTGTCTGTTTGTTTGTCTATCTGTCTATCTGCCTGTCTGTCTGTCTGTCTGTCTGTCTGTCTGTCTGTCTGTCTGTCTTCCTGTTTGTCTGTCTGTCAGTCAGTCAGTCTGTGTCTCTGTCTATCTGTTTGTCTGTCTGTCTATTTGTCTTTCTGTTTGTCTTTCTGTGTGTGTGTCTGTCTGTCTATCTACATGTCTATCTATCTGTCTGTGTGTTTGTCTTTCTGTGCGTCCGTCTGTCCATCTGTCTGTTTGTCTATCTGTCTGTTTATCTGTCTGTTTGTCTCTCTGTCTGTCTGTCCGTCTGTTTGTCTGTCTGTCTATTTGTCTTTCTGTTTGTCTTTCTGTGTGTGTGTCTGTCTGTCTATCTACATGTCTATCTATCTGTCTGTGTGTTTGTCTTTCTGTGCGTCCGTCTGTCCATCTGTCTGTTTGTCTATCTGTCTGTTTATCTGTCTGTTTGTCTCTCTGTCTGTCTGTCCGTCTGTTTGTCTGTCTGTCTGTCTGTCTGTCTGTCTATCTGTATATCTGTCTGTCTGTCTGTCTGTCTGTCTGTCTTTCTGTTTGTCTGTCTGTCTGTCTGTCTGTCTGTCTGTCTGTCTGTCTGTCTGTCTATTTGTTTGTTTGTCTGTCTGTCTGTCTTTCTGTTTGTCTGTTTGTCCGTATGTCTGTCTGTCTGTCTTTCTTCCTTTCTGTCTGTCTATTTGTCTTACTATTTGTCTGTCTTTCTGTCTGTCTGTTTGTCTGTCTATCTGTATGTCTGTCTTTCTCTCTGTCTGGTTGTCTGTCTCTCTGTATGTCTGTTTGTCTGTCTGTCTGTCTGTCTGTCTATCTGTCTGTCTGTCTGTCTGTCTATCTATGTTTCTGTGTGTCTGTCTATCTGTCTGTCTGTCTGTACTTCTGTTTGTCTGTGTTTCTGTCTGTGTGTCTGTCTGTATGTCTGTCTGTCTGTCTGTCTATCTGTCTGTATGTCTGTCTGTCTGTCTGTCAGTTTGTCTGTCTGTCTGTCTGTCTGTCTGTCTGTCTGTCTGTCTTTCTGTTTGTCTGTCTTTCTGTGTGTCTGTCTGTCTATCTTTCTGACTGTCTATGTGTCTTTTTGTCCATCTTTAGGCCTATTTGTTTGTCTATCATTCTGTTTGTGTGTGCGTGTGTCTGTCTCTCTGAGTTTCGTTTTGTTTTCCCTGGTCGTTGGGCCAGAGCCTTTGATGCAAAAATGGTTTTTACGTTTCCCTCGTGTGCACTTGGTTGGTCCTGTCTCTCACTGTGTGTAATGAAAATGTTGAGAATCATTAAAGGAGGCAAGGAGTGGTGGATCCACTGTGTCTTCACCCTTGGTAGTACCGTGTTCTTGATCCGGAAGATATGAGGGCCTTGGGCTTGCCGTTGGCATTATGCATCCTGGAACTCAGTAACTCTCTTGTGGCTGAAAAGTTCTATAGTGCCATTGAAACTTTGTTCCAAGGTACGTTGCTGCGTGCTTTGCAGCCAATGGTCTTTCTTCCCTCTTCCTTAGCCAGTCATCAGGTTAGGAATGCTACTGACGTAACTCTTGGAGAGCATTCTATGGATGAGGAGCTGGCTTCTCTTAATGATCATGATTGATTTGAGCTTTTCCACTTCCAGCAAGGCCACCAGGAAGTTATTTCACCTAGGTGTATTGATGCAAGCTAAAGGCTGGTGGCTCAGTTGATTTTTGCAACGCATGTTTTACAGCCAGGGGCTTTTCTCATATCCAGAGGGCTTAATTTGATGAGACATTCATCACCGTCGGTTCCTAAACCAATATTTTTGCTGTGCTTCCTTTGGTGGCTCACTATGACAGGGAGCTTGCACAGACGTATGCCAAAAATGAATTCCTGCATGGAAGGCTCGAAGTATGGGCTGGTCCCTGCCACTGGTTTTAAAGAACGGCTCAAACAAGGTGTTGAGGTTGCCCAAGGTCTTGTATGGAGTCAAGATATCTCCGCATTGCTAGTACATTCAGAAAAGGAAGGATATCATTGTAACATCATGTATCCAGTGCTGTTTCTCAGCCCCCCCCCCCCTCAGCTCTTTGTAGCCATTCTTGTTTACGGTATAAACCTCTGCATAACCTCCCTAGTCCCACTTCAGCTCTGTCTCTGAAAGCCCTTTTGCATTCCACATACGGAATAAATGACATTGGTCCTGCTCATGTTTTTCTCACACATTATATGTCAAACAATCTGGGATGTATGTTTAACCTGGGATTCCCTTTTTCTTCCCCTTTGACTGATTTCTCCACAAGTTATATGCGGATGATTGAAGCAAGCCGGAGGCCGCTGACTCAATTTGATGTGTCCCAGTTGGGATAGAATGCTAATGTCACTAATTTCCTCATTTTCATCAGCTTCTTCATGCACCTTGCAACCAGGACAGGCTCTGATGCGGAATCTTGCATAAAAATTATTGTACGGTTCTCATAGCATAAAGTGGTCACAATAAGATTCACCTGATACACGACTTCCAGAGCACAAGTCAGGCTTTAAGATATAGCACAACCGTCAGCCATTACACCAAAAATGAGCGGGCACATGATTCTGATGCTTTCAGTCAGTCAGGGCTCATGTTTGGTCGGTGGAGGTCCTGCTTTTTGAAACAGTAAGAATCAGGGTTCTGAAAAAGCACAACTCAAGTGAGGCAGATTATGTTGCACTTGGGGCAGGTACAATTGAGGGAATACTTCATTGTCGGTTGCTACAGGAGCTGCATGTGCCCACTCACTAAACAAAACTGTGCTTTGAAAACCAAAAAACCAAGGAAACTGTTGAGCACAAAGAATGACACCATGGATCATCACTATGTGACCTCATTGCGTCCGGAGAGCTCTGGTTTGTTTTGTTTGATACGCATCTGTAGCATGCTCAAACTTTTGTAAAGAACCTTAACATTTTATTCAAGGCTGATCTGCATGCCATCTATCTGATTCAGGCTTCTAATGCCCCCTGATTTATGTGTTTCTGTTGGTCCATCTTGTGTGGTTCTGCTGTAGGAAGGTCGTAGGAAAGTCTTGTTATGACATGCATAAAAAAAAGTGACCTTCTGGCTGCAACTGCATCCAAGTTCTTGCAAGAAACTGAATTTCTCTTTTCTATGTGACAATGTTGTTTCTGTTGAATGTTTTTGCCCCTTGTTCAGTGTTGTAGGACGGATCAGGAATGCTCTGCCCCTGGTGGAGGTATGACCCCTAGATCCGTTGTAGTGTGACTCAACTATGCTCTGTGTGTTGTGAGATATGACCTGTGAGTACACCATGTGGGTGAGTGGTTACCTTGGCCATTTTGTTGATTTGGTCAAGTGAGAGGTCATGAGTTCAATCGTGGCCCCATGCATATTTTATTTGTTGTGGAAGCTTCCAAGAAGGAAAGTCCGTAGCTTCTTGGACGCTACATGGTTGGTCTGTCACCTTGACACTAGGATGCTTATGTGTCAAGCCCACAGTGCAAGTCTATTGGTGATGTGGCTGGTTCAGGCCACTTCCCAGGAATGTGCTTTTGAGTTCTAGGACTGGAAAGATAGCTATGAAAGGACTTGTCTTGCATGCTGATCAATTAACCCTTGCTTGATGCTCTCTTGCGTATTGACGACTTGAGCTCTTCTTGAGATGTAATGCTAAGGCGTTAGTACTCTTGAAGGTGAAGTGTATGCCTGATTAAGTTTGGGGTGCATGACACATGTCAACAAAGGAAGAAGGCCTAAAAACATTTGTAAGCTTTTTGGTTTCGCGGCTTCTCTGCTAGAGGTGGTTAGCTCAATACATAACAAAGGGTTACGGGCCCACTCGTCTGGTTAGAGAAGTTTCACGCACGCAACTGCTAAGGAAACAAGCAGTGAGAGCGCCTTTGCTCTCACCCAACTTCTCTGTTTGCAGGGCAACATCAGCAGGAGGGGAATGCAACACATTTGCACCTTTCTACCTTGGGAGCTGACATCAGCCTACATCATCCTACATCAGCCTACATCTGCTTGCAACGGCCAACGTGAACAGGGAAAGCAGTTTCCTCTTCTCACCAACAGCCTACAGCGGCCTCAAACACAAATTCATCGGTTTCATCAATAGGTGCAGCAGCTGAAGCAGCTATAGTTGTAGGGATGGCAGGGACAGGGGAACCAGGGAATCATTTGCCCATCCTCAAGTTTGATGGAGAGGGGTTTGCACTCTCGAAGTGGCAGTTTGAGATCATCATGGATGACAGAGATCTGCTAGGATGTTTTGACGGAACTATCCCAGCACCAAAGGAGGAGGGTGCTGACCTTGTGGCATGGGTCAAGCTCAACAAGAGGGCTCTCGCCATTCTTGTGTCCTCCATACAACCCTCAGTCCTTTCACACATCAGCGGTTGTACAGTGGCAGCCGCGGCATACGCCAAACTCGGCAAGGTGTTTCAGTCCTCCTCACTTGCCAACCGTCTCTTCATTCTACAAAACGTCATCAGCATGAGGCTTGGTGAAGGGGAAGATGTCTCCGCCTTTACGCAGAAGTTTCAGACGCTTTTGCAACAAGCCACTGGCATGGGGTGGGATCTAAAATCCGACATGCATGCCATGATTTTTCTGATGACGCTGCCAAAAAGTTGGGGCCCCATGATTATGGTGATTGGAGGGTGGACTGAAGATCTAGTTTCCTACACCACCGTCTCTAAGTATGTGAGGAATGAAGCCATGCGTCGCAGCAACAGTGAAGCAAACATGGCTGCCTTTGCCTCACGGTGCAGCGGCACTTTCCACAATACCTCCTCCTCTGGGTACAAGGGAATAAACAGCACTAGCAACAGTGGAAGGGTTGCAAAGCACCAAGGAAACTGCCACAACTGTGGCAAGGCTGGACACTGGGCTCGAGAGTGCCGTGCACCCAAGAGAGAGGGAGGAGACGGGAATGAATGGCGAGGGAGAAATGGTGGGAAGGATCCCACAAGCTTGATGGCTGAGTGTTCCTCCAACAAAGGGAGGGCGATACTCAGGCCAGGAGCCTACGGCCTTTACTCGGACACAAACGAGCACGCCACTTACAAGAAGAGAGACTTCATCTCTCTTGCTCCATGTAGCAAGAACTTTAGAGTCGGCAACGGCAAGGTTGAGGCAGCTGAGGGGATTGGTGACAAGCTGGTCATAGTGGGTGTCAACGGTGGAGATTCCGACCTCAAGCTAGAGGGGGTGTTCTACTTGCCTTCCTTCACAGCCAACCTGCTCTTCGTCTCTAAGATAACTGACCATGGCATGACAGTGGTCTGTGTAGAGAAGGTAGCAGTGATAGTTCCTACCAAGGATATCAACATCTCCTACTCTGCCAAGAAGGTTGTCGCACATGTTCCTCGCGTTGATGAACTCTATGTCTTGCAGACCAAAACGACAACTTCAACGGCTGAATCTTTGGTTGAGAGTGATGAGGAGGAGAGCAGCGATGCAGAATCAGATGAGGAAGGACATGTTGGAGCAGCGGAAGCAGTGGCATCGAATGATTCAGCAACAAAACCACAAGAAAATGCAGCCACTGGGGCTATTCATGCTAGCCTGTGCACATCCTCCAAGAACCTGTGGCACAGGCACTTTCGGTACGTGGCTCATCGCACATTGGAGCTCATGGGAAAGCAGGAGCTAGTGCGTGGGATGGACCTAGGTGATGAGGTGGAGGGAGCGGAGATCATGTGTGAGCCATGCCTTCAAGGCAAGGCAAAAAGGAAACCTTTCAAGTGCAATGGCACGCGTGCTCTTGCACCTCTTGATCTCGCCCACTCTGACGTATGTGGTCCCTTTTGCATACCGTCAAATGGAGGTAGCAGATATCTCCTCACATGCATCGATGACAACAGCCGCAAAGTCTGGATATACATTCTCAAAAAGAAAAGTGAGGTGAAGCAAGAGCTAGTGCGTGGGATGGACCTAGGTGATGAGATGGAGGGAGCGAAGATCATGTGTGAGCCATGCCTTAAAGGGAAGGCAAAAAGAAAATTCTTCAAGCGCAATGGCAGGCATGCTCTTGCACCTCTTGATCTCGTCCACTCTGATGTATGTGGTCCCTTTTGCAAAACGTCAAATGGAGGTAGCAGATGTTTCCTCACATGCATCGACGATAACAGCCACAAAGTCTGGATATACGTTCTCAAAACAAAAAGCGAGCTGAACGAGAATCTGCAGGCCTTTGTCGCTATGGTTGAGCGACAGAGTGGAAAGAAGGGGAAGGCATTCAAGATGGACAATGGGGTAGAGTACAAAGCTTGCAGGGAGTGGCTTAAGACACAGGGCATTGAACATCGGAAAACTACGCCCCACTCACCTCAGAGCAACGGCGTAGCAGAGAGGATGAACCAGACGTTCCTAGGCATGACAAGGTGCATGCTCTTTGATGCCAAGCTTCCTCCTATGTTTTGGGCTGAAGCAGCTCGTACGGCTACCTACCTTGTGAACCTCACACTTGCAGTAGCTCTGCGAAGGAGAGGCAAGAAGAAGCAGACACAATAGTTGAAGACGCCTCGAGAAGCATGGTCATGCAGGAAGCCGGATGCCTTCCATCTCAAGGTGTTCAGTTGCACCGGGTTTGCCAAGGTCGAGGCCGGTGAGGGCCCTGGAAAGCTCAATGCAAGAGCACAAAAGTGCATTTTCATCGGCTATGACACCGCCCACAAAGCTTATCGACTATGGAACCAAGGAGCCAAGAAGGTCATTCGCAGCAAAGACGTGAATTTCCACAAAACGTCTCTGAGTAAGGGAGAGCATCTCGAACTCAAGAACGCTCCAAAACAGGGAGAGAGGCTCACTCTCCTTGAAGAGGGAGACGAAGCACCAGCACAATAGCATGGGATAGGTGCTGCAACAGGGAGAGGAGCTCATGAGGATAACTCGGAGGAATCAGACTCTGATTCCGACGTATCCGATCCTCCGGAACATGAGGAGGTTGCCTCTACCATCATCAACGACAAACCAGATCTCCAGCCTCCTCGTCAAGAGCACCAGCCAGCAGGTTCAAGGAGCAGTTCACGCCTCAAAGTACCTCGGCAGTATTAGGACGCAGATAGGGGTGAATGGACAGGCTTCAACTATTCATTATTGGTTCAAGAGGAGCCAACGTCTGTCGCAGAGGCACTCACTCGGCCTGACAAAGCGGAGTGGGACAAAGCAATTCGCACTGAACTCAACTCCATTGAAGAGAATGGGACATGGGTGCTGGTGGACAGACCTACCGGGGCTCACGTTGTGGGGTCCAAGTGGGTGCTGAAAGCAAAAAGGAAACAGGATGGCAAGATAGACAAGTACAAGGCACAGGTGGCAGCAAAGGGGTTCTCCCAACGGCCTGGCGCAGAGTACGATGAGACCTTTGCTCCAGTTGTGACGTTTGCCCCCATCCGATCAATGCTCGCCATTGCTGCTGCCGAGAACATGGAGGTCCACCAGATGGATGTCAAGACAGCCTTCCTTTATGGCAAATCTGACAAGGAGGTATTGATGGAGGTTCCGGAGGGGGTTCATGCTCCTGAGGGCAAGGTGTGCAGATTGGTGAAGGCACTCTATGGGCTAAACAAGCGACAAGACTTTGGTACCAGGAGATGGACACGTTAATGGCCAAGGAGTCCTTCATGCACTATGACAATGACCCTAGCATGTAGGTGCATGAGAGTGACAAAGGGACTATGTTGGTCGCCTTGTACGTTGATGACCTGATTCTATGCTCCTCTTCGACGCAGCTGCTAGACGATCTCAAAGGGCAGCTGAGTAGCAGATTCGAGATGAAGAACATGGGTCCCCTTGACTTCTATCTTGGAATGGCCATCAAGTGCGACAAAGCAGTAGGTACCATCAGCCTAAACCAGACAAAACACATTGACTTCATCCTCAAACGATACGACATGGCAGATTGCAAACCTGCCAGCACACCCATGAGCTCGGAGTGCAAACTCTCCACCTCCATGTCCCCATCCAACGAAGCGGAGAAAACTGACATGCTGGGCATCCCATATCAGTCTGCAGTGGGCAGTCTGATGTATGCTATGGTCGCCACCCGACCAGATATAGCCCATGCTGTTGGGCAGGTGAGCCGATTTGTGGCCAATCCTGGTCCACTTCACTGGCAGGCCGTGAAGCGCATCATGCGCTACCTTCAAGGGACGCGGCACGTGGGGCTCCAGTTTGGAGGCATCGCTGGATCCGCATCACTCTGTCTCATGTGCTACACTGATGCTGATTGGGGAGGGAATATCGATGACAGAAAATCTACCTCCAGCTTTGTGTGTACGTTGAATGGAGGTGCAGTCAGTTGGGCAAGTCGCAAGCAGGAATGTGTGTCTCTCTGTCAACATCTGAAGCTGAGTACATCGCCTTGGCTGAGGTGTGTAAAGAGATGCAGTGGCTACAAAGCTTGCTATCTGAGATGAAGGCACCACACGCAACAGCGACGGTCATCAAGATTGACAGCATGAGCGCCATTGACATGTCACAAAACCCCGTCCTGTCCAGGCACACAAAGCACATCAAGATCCGCTACCACTACGCTCAAGACTTGGTCTACAAGTAGACAGTGGAGCTCGAGTATGTCAGTACCAAGCTCAACCGGGCCGACATGCTTACAAAGCCACTGGACAAGGATCTCCACCATGCGGGCAGGCAAGGTATCGGCATGGTCAATGCAGGTGATGACGAATGATGATGGTCACTGATGCAAGGTGCAAGGGAGAGATTTGTTGAATGTTTTTGCCCCTTGTTCAGTGTTTTAGGACGGATCAGGAATTCTCTGCCCCTTGTGGAGGTATGACCCCTAGATCCATCGTAGTGTGACTCAACTATGCTCTGTCTCTTCTGAGATATGACCTGTGAGTACACCATGTGGGTGAGTGGTTACCTTGGCCATTTTGTTGATTTGTCCAAGTGAGAGGTCATGGGTTCGATCGTGGCCCTATGCATATCTTGTTTGCTGTGGAAGCTTCCAAGAAAGAAAGTCCGTAGCTTCTTGGACGCTACATGGTTGGTCTGTCACCTTGACACTAGAATGCTTATGTGCCAAGCCCACAGTGCAAGTGTATTGGTGACGTGGCTGGTTCAGGCCACTTCCCAGTAATGTGCTTTTGAGTTCTAGGACCGGAAAGACAGCTATGAAAGGACTTGTCTTGCATGCTGATCAATAACCCTTGCTTGATGCTCTCTTGCGTATCGACGACTTGAGCTCTTACTGAGATGTAATGGTAAGGCGTTAGCACTCTTGAAGGTGAAGTGTATGCCTGATTAAGTTTGGGGTGCATGACACATGTCAACAAAGGAAGAAGGCCTAGAAACCTTTGTGAGCTTTTCGGTTTCGCAGCTTCTCTGCCAGAGGTGGTTAGTTCAGTAGCTAACATTTTCAATGTGAGCTACAGCTGCTTGTCTTACCCATGCCAAAGCACTGGTGGGATTATAGCAATTTCCAACCAAACTACAGGATAGTTTTTGAAAAGCTCTATGTTGGACATGCTTTGCAATGAGATATCTACTTCAGAAATTGTATTGTTGAATGAAAAAGAACAAGAGAGAAAACATGCATGCCTGCAAACACTCATGTTTGATGTGGATTTTTTTCTTCATTGCATGCTGAGTGTTGGTGCTTGTTAGGCACCGGGTTGGTGTTCTCTAGGGGTCAAACATTCAGAATCGTGTGGAGTTCCAACGTGGCCTGACGGATCCTTGGATTGACATCTTTGTTATCTGTGGTTTCTGAAACTGAGCTTGTGCCTTTTGGTGACAGAGTTGTAATATAGTCACTTTTGTAACAATAATAATGACATTTTGATCATGGATATCATCTAATGAGTTATTGTGCTAATCTCTAGCTTTCAACATACCAAACTGAACACGATTTTTTTGACCATAGCTCTTGATATTTCTGCCATGCAAGGGCACACCAATCCAACCGCTCAGTCTATGGCGCGCGTAGTTTCTGCTCGCCGAGGCTCCTTCCCAGATCAAAGACCCATCAAAACAATTTACTGGAGGTGCAGGTATCCCTACACATGTTGGTGGTTCATCATGTCCACGGATGTGCAGTCAGAATTTGGACAAATTCCTCGCGTAATAAACTGTACTACTGAGTGGCGGAATCCAAGCTATGAATTTGGCAAACTCCTCCGTAACAACCTGTGGTACTAGATCCGGATAAAAATCTGCTGGATGACTCTGCAGTCATCTAATGGATTGTTTTTGTTACATACGTTGGTGGAAATTTCCACCGGATGCCAATCTTGGCTCATTCCTCAAGTTGTTGTGCATACCCCAACTTTGAGAGCCTGTAGCTTCCTTGACAATTAATGGATCATGGCGATTCAAATTGAACTGGATGAAGAAACATGTCAAATTTGGGAACATCCATAAGATCTGGATTTTGAGCCTTCTAGAAGCCACTAGAGGAAAATGCAAGGAATTTTCTCTCTGGCAGCTTGTCTGCGCCTTCCTGTGCTGCATCCGGGCATGCAGAGAAGCCGTTTTCACCATTCTTTTTCTTGCATGTCCCATGCCTGCTGTTCATGCTTTCTCTCTCTCATCATTTTCTGTGCCATCCAGCCATTCTCAACTGGTTATCCTGAGTCCAGCCGCGCTCATGACATACCAATCCGGGGGTTGCACTCTCGTCAAGCAATCATGTGATGCCTGCTACACTACTGCAGAATCACCTGTCCCTTCTCCACAATATCCTGTATGTAGTGGTAACAGAAATCATTCTAGTTCATCCTCCTCTACTGTGTATTACTTTTTTTCAGTGAGATAGCATCAGTGTTGTCCTTGTGCACCACTATTGGGACCCCCTGCAACATGCCCAGCTCCCCTAGTAACCTACAAAGCCACACCGCCTCCGTGACCGCTTTGGTTGATGTGATGTACTCTGAATCCACTGTGGAGGTAGGGGCTCAGTCCTGCTTCATGACAGCTGCACCATAGAGGAGGAACACATAGGTGTAGGTGGACTTTTGCTTGTGTACATTGTCGGCATACTCTACATCTGTGAACCAGACCAGATACAAAGGATTGTACCAGCACTTACAGTTGAACCTCAAGCGTGCGTGCTGCATGACCTGTAGGTACTGAAGGATGCGCTTGAGCGCCTTCTAGTGTAGTGGCTCTGGATTGGCCACAAACCTGCTTACTTGGTCCACCGTGTAAGCCAAGTCCGGTTGAGTCGCCACCATGGTGTACATGAGCCTGCCCACCACTAATAAGTAGGGTCTTGTACCATGTCTTCCCTCTCTTCTTGTTATTCGTGGTACCATTGCCGTGCTTGTTCATAGTTCATTGAGACAGAACTGCCAACTTATTTCTCTCCACATTCTTGGCATGCCCCGGCTCAAGTTTGCGCATCCTCCAACTCGCGTGATGCTCATCCCAAAGTACTACACCGAATCCTCCATGCCCAACATTTGAAGACCTGCTACCAACCTGCTTCTTCAGTCGCTGTAGGCTCAGCAGGTCCGAAGAGCAAAGATCATGTTGACCAAGTAGACTGTGAAAATCGGATGGAATTGCTCATTTTGTCGCACATAGATGATATGACCTGACTCAGTGCTTGAAGCTGAGCTGCGCCATGAAATTGTCCATCTGCTGGTACCATCAGCAGGACAATCGTCTTAGCCCAAAAAAAAAAAAAAATAGCTTGCAGACTTTGTGTTGAAAAGTTTCCCCTCCGCATGCCCAAGAGCAGCGCCGGGATGCGTTGATGAGCCGCTAGAAAGAAGAAACTCCGAGCAGGCGGATCTGGTGACTCAAGAGCCGGCTGGATTCCAAATCCGGTGGATAATCGACCGGACCGAGTAACAAAAGTACCATCTGGTTGCCCCGGAAGGTCTGCCGAGGCGTCTGGTGGATAATCCACTGGATACTGCAGTTTGTTACTGAGGGACAGCCAAAATCCTGGCTCGGTGTCCAAAACTCAGTAGTACGTTTTGTTACTTGGGGGCTTAGTCAAAATTCTGACTGCAGGTCCACAGACAGGTTTCAAACCTCGTCACACCCCATCACCAAACTCGACCCAAAAGTGGGGAAGGTGCGTGGAAACAGTGCAGGGGACCCATACATCACGTGCAATGGGATCTACGCCTCACAAAAGGTGCTTTGCACGTGAAGGAAGGCGCCGCAGGGTGTGGCGGCATCAGGCTTCTGTGGTGGGTGAGACCTCCGCTTCGGCAAGCGTAACTTGGACAACGCCTGGCCGAATCCGCGCGGTTTGGTGCGTTGGAAAGGTCATGACTAGCCCTACAAAATGTTCTTTCATCCGTATACTAAAAAACTAATGCAAAATCACGTTATTCCCTGCGCAAAAGTGACTGTCTCTAATTGCATGCTCATATAGCGAGAGGCGTCCACAAAGCTCATGCTCAGTCTCAGATTCGCCCAAAACAGAAGACATAAAACAACAAGATGCAATCAGACAAACTTCGGGACCACATCCCGCAGATTCCCTGACACT
>SZWC01011650.1:0-90448 GCA_023375785.1 Penium margaritaceum | reverse complement strand
ATGGATATGGATATGGATATGGATATGGATATGGATATGGATATGGATATGGATATAGATATAGATATAGATATAGATATAGATATAGATATAGATATAGATATAGATATAGATATAGATATAGATAAAGATATACAAAGAAAGTTACTAGTTGAAGGCATCGAATGCCACTGATTTTCTTGGTCACACTCGTGTCATGCATGAGTGAGCCCTAATGCATCAACGACATCCGTTGCTTCCAATTAACGACTTTTGTCGCTGACTGTCGATGTGCTAGGACCCACTCATATCATGTGTAAGGGGACCCCGTCACATCAACGGCCCGGATTGCATGCATTGAGCAACTTTCATTGTTGGCCGTCGATTCGCCGGAGCCCCTCTCATGTGAGAACTTTGAAATGAGAAAATCATGGGAAGAAAAAGGGACCAGCTTGCAGAGATTGAGTGTCAAAACAACAAGGTTAACAATGAAACCCAACGAAGAATCCAACACATAATTAACGCCCATGTTTTTTTCCTAGTTGTGCCCGAATATCTCGGGCCCACTATGTTCTTTTCAATGATCATGTAGTCTCAAACTCCACACCAACTATAATGAACATCCACCAAAGGTATCACAAACCCTAGAACCAAGGGGCTTGTGATCCCTGCATGGCATGCAACGACTTTTTAGGACATCTCGTGATTTTTTTCCCTTTGACATCGTTGTATGTGTTGTTTTCAATGTGACGGTGTCACATGCATTTGTACATAAATTTTAGCATTGTCACATGAGGTATTTTATTCCCAAATGTGGGTCTAAGAATTTTTTACCCTTGGAAGAATTTAGCTCAAAACATGAGCACATAATCTAGAACTTTCTAAGTGCTATGTCATTGTATATATCATGAAATCATTTTCCTGTAGCAAATTACAACATTGCGGACATGTCATTCATTTCAGTTTGGCTTAACACATTAGCCAGGGACTTCCCAGTACATCCACTAGTGTAATGTGGGAATGCACATTCTTTTTCTTAGACTTACAAAATTTCACACACTATTCATTCCAAAGAAGATCCTTAGATGGATGTACTTCGTAACCCTGTGCACGCCTCGCGTGCAACATCGGCATTTGAATGATGTTTTGTTGTTTTGTGTTTGGGGGGGGGGGGGGGGCAGTAGGTGCCATCCGAACGAGGTAGCCTTAGATTCACCTGATAGGTAGAATGTTGCCGGATTTTTGCTGGTAGCCTTATGATGAAAATGGACCCAACAGTGTTGGGTTGAGTCACGTCGACGACGAGACCCAACACTCGAGGGTGAGCTTGCTTCCACTTGACCGTGGGGGCTCTCAATCCACGCTCTTGGACGACAAGCTATTGGTTTTCACACCTCTCATTTTGCTCAGTGGTGTCCTCTTGGCTTGTGTACATCGCCATGAGTTACGCAGTCATAACTCCTTCATGCTTTCCTTCTGGATGATTCTGACCGCATGACTCCGTTCGCAATGTTGGTATTTTTGTATGGTCCAGTTTTCAAGATAAACGGACGACCTCCGGGTTTGGGGATGTCAGGTGCCTCGTAGGGCTCACCGAGGAAACTCAGCATACCAGGAGAATAGAGAATCTCCTGATCGGTTGGTAACCTGAGTAACAATCTCTAGAGACCCGAGCTTGGCCTAGTTCTGTGAGGGGTCTCTCAATTCCTCTCATTCTTAGTTGCTAATCCATTCATACTCAGTTTTGTCTGCCAATCTGGTGCTAACTCCTCAGCGCTCAGTTTTCTCTCACTAGTCTCAGAGGAGCTAAAGGGGGCAGCTGTGGAAAGAAACGAGCGTGGCGCCATGCCTACTCCAACCATGTTGCAGTCCCAACAAGCCACACTAGAGTAGATTACAGCTTCGTATCAGAGCCGGAGCGTAGCTGAAGCAGCAGATCTGAGCACAAGCGAGACGTACAGGTCCCAGTCAACACCGACGGTCCCAAAAATGCGCACGTGCAGGGGAAACTTTGCCGAAATGTTTCTGGCAGAGTCAACCCGCCCGGTAGCATCGTCAAAACGCTCTCGACGTAGGGGAAATGTTGTCAAAGTTTGTCGGCAACAATGACTGCGACAACGGTAGCATTGGCGGACTCACAGCCGGCGAATTGACGGGCAATGCCGTGATGGCACCGACTCACGCGGCAATAGCGCCACTGACAAGGGACGTCCCTTGCCAACCTCCCCTTTCCTTCTCTCCCTTACTGATGCTATCGCTATAGCATCAGCACCCGCAGCAATAGCAATGCAACTATAGTAACCGCAACAGCAGCTATAGTGGCAATTGCCAAAAGACCTGTAGCGCAGCCGTGGAAGCAACACAGCTGTAGGAGCTACAGCAAAGCCGCAGCCGTGACAGCAACACCAACACAGCCATGGCTGCCGTTATAGCAGCCACAGCAACATCCGTAACGTAGCTGCAGCGGCAGTAGCAGCATCAGCATTGCATCAGCTACGACAGCAGCTCTAACAACAGTAGTGGCGCAACATTAGCAGTAGTGACACAATAGCAGCAGTAGCAGTGCAACAGCAGCCGGAGCAAGAGCAGTCGCAACATCAACCGAAGTAACAATAGCGGCGCTACAAGAGCAGCCACAGCAGCAGCACTGGTGTAGCAGTCGGAGCGATAGCAACAGCAGCACAGCAGCAGCGGCAGCAACAATAGGAGCGCGGCGGTCCCGGCGTCTGTAGTGACTCGCTGCTGACGTTAGTACTTGCGAGCCGCCGTTGTCGTCAGTCTCCATTGACTAACATCACTGGGGCCGCCCGTACTGACGTTATGACTGACGTCAACAACCAACCAAAAGAAAAACTCTAAACTCAAACCAGGGCCATGGCTGAAAGTCCCAGTGGGGAGGGGTCCTCCTCTATTAGAGGACCAACTAGTCCCCCTTTCCTACAACAGCTGCGGTACCTGCAACGGCAGCGGCAACACTAACAGCCACTGCAACAACAGCAGCTACTACTACCGCCACCGTAGCAGCATCAACAACAACACCAGTCGCCGCAGCAGTTGCTACAAGAACAGCAGCAACTACCATTACAGAAACAGTAGCCCATGCTACTGTCGTAGCAGGAGCAGAAGTAACAGCAACACCAGCAGCAGCAGCAGCAACACCAACAACAACAGTAGTTGTAGCAGCAACAGTAGCAGCAGCATCAGCCCGTATGCTTCGTCGCCGGCCTCGCTGGCTTGCCAGACCCCCTAGCCACCATTCACCAACATCTTGTCGCATGGACGCAACAACTTGTTGCACTACAGCTGCCGACACCACAGAGCCACGCGAGTGTCACGTAGGCTTCCCTTCCTGCTGGGCATGCCCGTCCCAATGTTTCTGCCGCCACGCATCACTTAGCGCAGCAGCACACCCAGCACAAGCGGCAGACTGTGACTTCAGTCCTTGGCCCCACTCTGGATGCCAGCCGTAGGCCAAAGGACTTTGAGACCTTGTCCCCGCCGCTCCAGGCCTGTGGCCGTACTATACTCTCCCGTACCATCCGACCCAAGCTGCATGATGCTGGTCGCGACGTACGCACTCTCGTCCCGGTCGCCCCTCCAGTTGTACGCCTTGCCATCGAGCCCTTCCTCAGCAAATTCACCACTAGCAGGACTCCAGATCCTGCAGCCGTGTGGCACGTCTTGACGCGACCCCATCGCCTCTCTAGCAAGGACGAGACCAGCCGTCTGCTCAAGGAGTTCAACTCCTTACACATGGGGAAGACTACGTCGGTCACCTCCGCCGCCTGGGCGACGCCGCTCCACCCCCTCTCGCTACGCTCCCAACCAACAAGCGTGGTGCCACCAACATATTCGCCAACTTCTTCGTACACTAGACCCACGATAGAAGCCTAAGGCACCCTCATGCCCTCCGCATACGAGCTGTTCCTAATGATTGAGGAGGGTCGTCTGGAGCTGCGTGTCCAACGCACAAAGGCCCTCGCCGCCCTTGCAGTCGCTTCCGTAGCTGTCGCCGCCCCCATAGCAGCTGCATCCGCCGGCTCCTCATCGTCATGGAAGAAGAATCAAAAGTGCAAAAAGGGCAAGGGCTAGCAGCAGCGACGAGGTGGACCTAGTGGCAACGGCCCCCTCTGCCACAACTGTGGCTAGCCTGGCCATGGGTGGTACACGTGCTTGCTTCCAACTGATGAGGCGCGCGTCATTGCCACCATGTGTCGCCAGCGTGAGCACCATTTTGCCGGTACTGCCGTAGCTATCGCTGCCCCTGATGCCTCCATACGATCCGGCAGCTCCACTCCTCCAATTGACGCACCGGTCCCCTAGTCCTCGGCCCTGCAACAATACCATCCGCAGCCGTCGACGCCACTCCTTCTGTCACATTCGCATCCCTCCCCCTTTCCAGGCTCTGGCGCCGTCACACTGCACTCGATCTACAACCCGAGGCCCTCCACGCATGAGCGTCACTTTGAGTAGTTCATGACGCTCCAGCTCGGCCTGCTTCACCCTCCCCCCTTAGGGAAGTGCGAGTTGTGTCACCGCCTCTTTAGTGCCCTGTCTTCCATAACTGAGACTCAGTTGCGGTTGTTACTTGCTTCCTCATCCATCTTGCCCTCTCCTGTACCCTCCAGTCCCCTTCCTCTCTATGATGATATCACCTGGCTGGATGACTGGTACTCTCGGTTCGCCCCCCCTCGTCGACCGTGTCCGAGTCGCTCGCTCACTGCCTTGTGTCGATTGGCAACCTGGCAAAACCAGTCCAGGATCCTGATGAGACCTACATCATCGACTTCGGGGCCACGCATCACATGACGGCCTCACTCGAGGCATTCTGTATGCTTGGTCCTATTGCTGATATTTCCAATGTCCGGACGGGCTCTGCCCGGGTGTTACCTGTCCGTGCTATCGGCGTCGTTCGTTTCCGTGGGCCCGTTGGGGACGTCTTTGTGACCGATGTCCTCTTCGTCCCTTGTCTTGAGCTCAGCATGCTGTTCCTCACTGCCCTTGACCGCATAGGCATGGATGTTTTGCACTCACATGGTGTTGGTACTTTGTCGTTGCGTCCATCCGTTCATGTCAACCTGCATGCCATCGCTCGTGGTAACTTGGGGCACATCCCTTGTCTATGCTCACCGTTGGCGGACATAGGCCCAGTGTTTGTCACCTGCGCACTCTCTCCGTAGTACACCCGCCTTCACCACCGCCTCTGCCACGTCCACTCTGTTGCCATCGACAACATACTCCGCACTCAGCCAGACACGAGCCTTGACGCCGCCTCTTTTCCCTTGTCGTGTCCCACTTAGTACACTGACTACGCTCAAAGTAAGATGCACTGCACCATTTGGCCTCTGTCCTCGTCCCATGTGTCCGTCCCCCTAGACTCGGTCCACTCCTATGTCATGGGCCCCCTTCCCACGGATTCTGTCAGGGAGCACGGTCGATATGTCCTCACCCTCACCAACGACTACTCCCGCTACCGCTAGGTCTTCTACCTTCAACAGAACAACAATGTTACACCCACCATTCAAAACACGCTCTTCGGTGTAGAATGCAAGTGTGGTTTTCCCCTTCTCCCTTTCTGCTCTGACCATGGCAGTAAGTTCATGGACGAGGCCACGACATTCCTTGCCTCCCGCAGGATCTATCTTGAGACGTCCGCACCTTATACGCCCGCCCAGAACGGCGTCTGCAAGCGGTGGAATCGCACCATGGCCGACGCCATTCGCACTTTACGGGTCGAATCCGATCTCAGCGATGGGCTCTACTTCGAGAGCATGGCCTACATGACCCGGGTCTGGAACCAGATTCCCCACGGACCTCTTCCATGCCAGTCCACACTATACCAGCACTGGGGTGGTAAGCAGGCTGACCTCTGCTCGGATCGCGTCTTGGGATGCGTGGCTATTGTGTGGTTCCTCATCACTTAGCAAGGTAGTAAGCTCGCCACCCACGGGCGTCCCTGCACCTTCCTTGGTGTCTCACATCAGTCCAAAGCCTAGCGCTTCTGGGATCCCTCCCGGCACTGCATCGTTGAGTCTCAGGATGCCCTCTTCTTTGAGGAATTGTTTCCCCGCAATCCCATTCGTTGCGGCTCGTCGATGTCCCTTCGTTGCATGGGGGAATGGTGAGTCCACCCTATGTCCTGTCGCTTCCGAGCAACATATCGCCTTCACCCACAGGCCCCTTTGGGCCATCAACAAAGCCTCACCTATTGGCCCCTCCGGGCCGGCAACCCCGCCTGCACCTGTTGGCCCCTCCGGGCCGGCAGCCCAGCATTAACCTTCTGGTCCCTCCAGGCCGACAGACCAGTCTTTACCTGCTGGCCCCCACCAGAGCCGCCAGCCCCGCCTGCACCTCCTGGCCCCTCCGAGCCGACAGGCTAGCCTTCACCTGCTAGCCCATCCGGGCCGACAGCCCCGCCTGCACCCACTAGCCCCTGCGGGCTAACCACCCCGTCTGCGTCCGCTGGTCCCTCTGGGCCAACCGCCCCGTCCGTGTCAGCTGGCCCCTCCGAGCGGACAGCCCCGTTTGCAAACAATGGTCCCTCTGGGCCAACGGCCCCGTCCACTCATCTGGCCCCTTCGGGCCAACAGCCCCGTTTGTGTCAGTTGGATCGTCCGGAGCCACACTCTCGCCGCCCCCAGGCGTGTTCGAGGCACTGACCGAATCCTTCCCTACCACCCCCTCTCTTTGGCATTCAGCCCTGCCACGCTACATACGTGGCCCAGGCAGCAGCCTCCGACCCAAGCCATCAGTGAGCTCACATGCCGCCGCACCGCGCCCTTTCGCACCACTGCCCCCTGTTGCCCCACGAGTCTCCTCGCCTCCAGGCAGACCCACCCCCACAGTTGTAAGTGGGTACCCTGGCAGCAAGGCCCTCAACCTGGCCACATTGGCTGTTGTCACATATCTTCACCCAGGCTGTGTCCTGGGCAACGCCATGCTCCATCAAGAGCACCGACACGCCATCCCGGTCACGCTCACGCGCATACCACTTTGGACTCGGGGCGCGTACGCCCTCACTATCTGCTCCACGGTACATCCGGGGGACCCAGCCACCATGCGCGAGGCTCGCGCTTCCCCCGAGGCCGCACACTGGGAGACCACATGTGCCAATGAGCTTACCGCCATCCGACACAACCAGGTTTACAAGCTTGTTGACCTCCCCCTGGCCGGAAGGCCATCAGCGCCAAGTGGGTCCCCCGGCGCAAATGGAAGCCCGACGGCTCCTTTGACAAGTACAAGGCCCGTCTTACGCCCAAGGGGTTTGTTCAGGTTTCTAGTGTCGACTACGACCAGATCTTCGCTCCGGTCGGTCGGTTATTCACTAGTTGAGTGCTGTTTGGTCTGGTTTCTGAGCACGGGTGGAAACTACATCACATGGACATGAGCAACGCCTTCCTCCATGAGTCACTGGAGGGCGAGGAACTCTACGTGGTGCAACCCTTAGGCTTCAACGATGGCACTGGCAAGGACTAGCAGTTGTGGAAGGCCCTCGATGGCCTGAAGTAGACGCCTTCCTACTAGAATCAGGAAATTAGTCACACAATCCTTTGTGGCGACCTCCTTTGTAGCACTTTAGACCCTCCACTGTTCATCAGCCCGAGACGCCAGCCCTTTATCGCTGTCCTAGTCTACGTCAACGACCTCATCATTGGATCACCAGATACCACTGTCATTTGGTGCGTCGAGGAACTGCTGCGCGCCAACTACCAGATGGAGGACCTGAGGACTGCCCGAGTGTTCCTGGGAATGGAGTTGGAGCATGACCGCTCCCATGGTGTCCTACACATCCACCAGGCTGCCTATGCCCAGACCCTGTGCCCTCGCTTCATCGAGGTTCTGCTTCTCGTGCCAAGCGCGCCCTCACCCATGTCACCAAATGGCAAGGCAAAACTTAAAAGCCCAAGCTCAGCCGTTGTGGGGGAGCCAGTCTACGTGATAACGTATCTACAAGTCATCGGATCACTCATGTTTTTGGTGACAACGACACTACCAGACATCCTATTCGCCATCAACCTCCTGGCGCAGTTCTCTCATGAGCCGCGTCACCTCCATTTTGAGGCCACGATCCGCATATTTTTTCATGTCATCTTGACTCCACGACAAGTTCTTAAGTACCATCGACAACCGTTCGTTGTCGTAGTGGGCTAAACTGAGAGTGAACGGGCTGGAGCCACACTGGCTACATTTTTCTTGTTATTTGTATGGCTGTGCCTTGGCATAGTGGCAAGTAGGGTTGCATTGCACGCAACATTGTTGAGGTTGAGTATGTGGCCCTTGGATGTGGCGCGTGTGAGAGCATGTGGTTGAGTCATCTATTTCCCAAATTGTGTCAATCGGTTGCGTCTATCACGTTGCACTTGTACAACGAGAGTGTCATGGCCATCGTGGACAATGACAGAGTGCATCACATGCGCACAAAGGAGATCAATGTTGAGTATCACTATGTACGTTCGTTATTGCACGACGGGAGTGTCACCATGATGTGGGTTGAGATAGCATGGCAATTACTTGACTTCTTGACCAAGGCACTGAAGCGCGACTCGTTCAACAAGGCTATGAGTATGGTCGGTGTGCGTCCATGAGCTGCTCTCTCTTCCCCTACCTGCATATCTCTTGTCCTGGGGTTGTCTTGGCTGCCTGATGGATGTGCTCGCTGCCCGTCCATGTGCACTGCGCCGGTAGTCATGGGGGAGTGTTGGTTTTGCAAACCTCTCACTATGCTTTGTTTTGTCCTCCCGGCTTGTGTACATCGGCATGCAGATGACAAAGAGCAAGATGGGACGCTGCTAGAGCGTCCTCCGGTGGAGCAAACGCATTATGAGGTCTGCACGTGGTTTGTTGGAGCCTCTTCCCTTACACGCCTGATGTGCTCTGGTCCATCGATGGGCCTCCTCAACAGTCATGCCGCTACCGGTCAATGCCTCTGCACACAGTTACTGCGTGCATTTTGTGCTAGATGTGACCACACGGTCGTACATGTAATGTCATATTCTGCTTAGGGTCCAAGTTTCAGGTTATTCAGGCACCATTGTCGCCGGGGTCATTCTAGCCTAGATGTTGTCGGGGTGTAGGCACTAATAACTCATTGATTCTATTTTTCTAGATGATTCTGACCGCACGAATGTCTTCACAGCATGGGTGCTTTGGTATGGTCCAGTTTTCAGGAAACACGGAGGACGCTCGAGTTTGGGGCTGTCGACTGTCTGGCAGGGCTCACTGAGAAAACTTAGCCTATGAGGAAAATAGAGAATTTCCTGATTGTTTGATAACCTGAGTAACAGGCTCTACGGAGGTGAGCTAGGCATAGTTCAGTGAGGGGTCTCTCAGTTCCTCTCATTCTCAGTTGCTAATCCATTCATACTCAGTTTTGTCTGCCTTTCTGGCGCTAACTCCTCAGCGCTCAGTTTTCTCTCACAAGTCTCAGAGTACCTAAAGGGGGCAGCGCTGCAAAGCAACGAACGTTGGGCCATGCCTACTCCAACCATGCTACAGCCCCTACAAGCCGCTCTAGAGTAGTTTCCAGCTCGAGCGTTGGCAGCGAGCCATCTTGCCACCGTGATTTGCCTAAATCAAACACATCCATGGCCATCTCTTGGATCTCATGGTGTGTTTCCTCTTCACGCATTTCGTCATTCAACACCTCCCAAGTCACCCACAATCTAGTAATCTCACATTAAACATGCCTCCATCTCTAGGTTTGAATTCCAATCCCTTTCGTGTCCATATTCCTTCTACACGTTGTGATGTTAGGTGTCCCTGTCTGTTTGTGCAGCTTACTATGCCGTGTCCATGCTCGTGCAGATCCTTGATACCGACCCAAGTGGCGCCCGAGCACTGATGGGTGGTGGCTCTATCTACCAGCGGCTCCAAGATGGCTACCACTGCGTCCCGGGTGTTGCTACAGAGCTTTGCACATTTAGGTCGCTAGAGTCTTCTCACTGGACTAGCTCTTGAGGAATATTTGCATTTTTTGCATTGTGTGCCTATTGATCGATGCCAAATCTCTGGCTGGGACCTCCCATAGCATCCTGGTTGAGATTCTGTACCTATAGGTTTATACATTGTTACATTTGGATACACGTGTGAAGAGTTAGGGACAAAACAGTGCTTTTGGGCCGGTTTTAGGACAAACTGGCACTACCGCGTGCCTCACTCGCAATACGTTATGGTAGGTGTTCATGTTATCATCTCTCTCTAACTCGCTAAGGTATTTGTGCTTATGAGACTTTATGCGTCTCCCTAGCCCAACCCTTGTATTACGTACCAGATGCACTCAAGTCCCTAATCTTTCCTTTTGGGCGTTTCTATTGTCATACAAACAGGTCATCGCATCGCAAGACCACGATGTATACTCTGACAGTCAAGGGCAAACCGGCCAACTGCCCTTGCCTCCAGTGAATCTTCCCGAATCTTCAGATAACTTTGACCACTCTCGCAAATCCACAACAAAAGCATCACGACCTTCCGGTCTACTTCTCGACACACCAAGACGAATTTGGATTTATAAGATGCATCTTGAATCCTCACCGTCGATTCTTGAAGTTCCCCGATTTCTCTAGGACCTTCTTAAATCCAACCACTTACGACGTGACTCCACACGCGTCAATCGACAATCGACCAAACGACCCCGACTATACCTCGTTTGTTACTTGACACTTGTAAATATATGTTCGATCATTTCGACACTTGTCATTGAAGTACACTTACCGCTAATTACAAATTGCTCAGGTGCCCCAAATTCTAAATCGTGTTCTGCCTTACAACTCTACCTGTTCACCATCTACCCTCCATTTGGTATACTTGGCATTAGAGCACAGCGGTGCTGGAGAGGCATCCAACTACTTTACCCATCCCGACGACTACATCCCACAAGTCGTCAACACATCTCGCACGTCAAGACTTTGCAGACTTCGTGACTATGACGTGAGGCAAGCGAGTGCAACCGACAACCTGAAGGAGGTCTTCGGCAATGAATTTAGCAATGGAGGAGCAGAACGTGCCTATGCACGCAAACCTTGAAGTGGGGGTGAATGCGGGCATGGTAGGATATGTGGCAGATGAACGGACCCCTACGGCCTCGACGACCAATCCGGTCGTAGACCCAAAGGCGGTAAACCAGCCGCCCCTACCCACAGCCTCGACGATGACAGTAGGAACGATAGGTGGCACGGAACGACAGGCGCGCATCAGCGAAAATTTGGCGAACCGAATCTCCGCGCTCGAGGGGATCAAGAGCCATTTGCTCCAACAACTCAACGTTGCAATGGAGGCTCTTTGAAACGCAAGCGCACGAGAGGCAGTGCTCGTTGAGAGAAATTCCCAACTCTTAAGCGAACCCAAAATTTGTCTTGCTCCACCAGAACCTTTTGATCCTTTACATTCAAAAGGACAAGCGGTTCGGATGTGGCTGACGAGTTTAGAGGTGTACTTCACCGCTGCTGGGGTCAACGACGATCAAAAGAAAATTGACTTCGTGGCTGTGCTTTTGCATGGCACGGCGCTAAGTTGGTGGTCTGATCTAAAGACCATCCAACTGGAGCAGGAGACCAGCGGGACATCATCAACGGCCAACGATGCCCGTCTCATATCGCCGACCGTAGGCATTCTATCCTTGGAGCAGATCAACCCACATTGGAAAGACGCGCTGACACCACCAACCAACTGGAACGAATTCTTGCATTCGATGCTCACACGATTCAGTCGGCTGAACAAATATTTTGACTCACGGTACAAGCTACAACGTCTCCATAAACAGTCCAGCATGGCAGAGTACACCCGGAGATTGTGCGAGATCATCACCAGAGCACACATCGCCCCCGACGAATTCTGTTTTCACTACAACAACGGCCTCAAGCGAGATATCTTCCATTTTTAGCATCAAAAATGACTTGCCGCAGATGATCGCAACAAAAAAATATCAAGACTACAATGCTCGGATCAAGAAATCTTACGGTTGGCGACCTCCCAAAAACATTTATCGTGGAAATGGAAAACACCTATAGGCAAACTCCTTGACTCCGATGGAATTGTACGCCATCGACCAGAGAAACATGCGCACCTGCTACAACTCGAGGAACGTCTTGCACATCGCTCATAACTGTCAGAGCAAGCAGCAGGCGAAAAGGGGGGAAGCCACATATAAATGAATCGGGAAAGGACAAAGGGCAGGACTGAAAGGGGGTAACTATTGTCCGCACGGAACGATCTGTGCCAAAAGATCACCCATCTGAACAGCCTACATTGCCGCGGAGGCTTTTTGAGATCGCAAAGTTTGACAAGGGGTACGAGGACGACCAACCCACGATACTATTAAAGGTCCTACCTCGAGCATGCAAGAGTCATAGAACAATACTGGCACTATTGGATGGAGGAGCATCACACAGGTTCATAAGCAGCAACATGCTTCGCAAGCTAGGTTTGCACGCTGAACTAGGGGTGTTTGAAGGAAAAACCATGGATGTAAGATGATAAACACGGAGACTCCGAAAACCACTACGACTAAAAGTAGGATAGCTACGGGATGTAACAGTCCTGTCCAATGAGTGATCACAAAATCATACTCAGATGATATTTCCTGTACTTGCACAATCCGCAGGTCGACTAGAACAGTGGCGACATCTACATGAAAATCGACGGTGCCAAACGACAACTTCCGCACATCGGGCGAAAGCCGACAGTAGAAGAAGCAGAGGTGGAAGCACCAGAGGAGGTAGCGGTAGCCGAGAAGCGACAACCTGTGCAACCGATACCGCTCAATGTGGCCAACTATTGTATACATCGAGGAGCTCGTGCGTGGCTCATACATCTCGAGTCAATGGAAGAAGCAGAAGTGGTGGCAGCTGACTCATCATTGGCCTCATCAACCTCATGGGCATCAACAAAGTTCGCGCGATGGCACCCAAAGAGTTCTCACCACTCATCAAAGATTTTACAAACAACTTCCCCGACAAACTCCCGAGAACCCTACCTCCTCAACGAGACATCAACAATCACATCAAATTGAGGCCGAGAAGCAGACCTACAGTTCAAGGGGCCTATCGAATGAGCAATCACGAGCTGACCAAATTGCGAAACCAACTCAACGAGATGCTCGGTCAAGGGCTCATCCATCCATCCACGTCACCTTACGTCGCAAAGGTGTTGTTTGTGAAAAAGGAAACCGGTGAGATGAGGATGTGTGTGGATTATTGGGCGTTGAACAACACTATCATCAAGAACCGCTACCCTCTTCCGCAAGCAAATGAGCATTTTGACCAATTCTAAGGGGCTCATATTTCCAACAAAGTCAATTTGCGTAGCGGTTATCACCAGATACGCGTGCCGGACCCCGACATCGAGAAGACGGCATCCGAAATCGCCACGGGAACTTCGAGTTCACAGATATGATGTTTGGACTAATGAATTCCCTAGCGACGTTTACGGCGGCAATGAACAACATTTTTTGCCCATATCTCGATGACTTTGTTGGCAGTATACTTTGACGACATTCGATGGTACATCTACACCCCAGAGGAGCACGATGGACGTCTGTGAAAATTTCTCACAGTTTCACAAAGAGAGAATTTTTTGGAAAACTTCCGAAGTGCGAATTTGGTTGCTGTTCGATCGAGCTTTTGGGTCACGTCATCAAAAGTGAACGGATCACCATGGATCCGAAAAAAAAGTGGCAGCAGTCGCTGATTGGCCAACTCTAAGCAACATTCGAGATGTTCAAGTTTTCCTTGGATTCTATAATTACTACTGAAGTTTTGTTCTAGATTATGCCCGAGTTTCAGCACCTCTCTCCAACCTTACTCGAAAGGAGAATGAATGGCAGTGGGGAGACAGCAAAAAAGAAGCGTTCACCACTTTGCGGAACGCTCTGACCTCGGCACTAGCCCTACGATTGCCCAATCCAACGGTCGACTATTGTCAGAAAACGGCCCCCGGGTGGAGGCAGTTCCAACGTGCCCTGACGGGTCTGCACTTAGTGTCAACGGCTTTCTTTTTTTCCATGGGTTCTGAGTCCAAGCGTGAGCTTTCCGGTCGCCTCACGCTACGTTTCTGGGAGTGGAAGGAAGTCGTGAGACAGTCACTTTGCGAAGGGAATAACGCACTTTTGCATTTTGTTTTTTAACATGGACATGATCTGAAACTTTGTAGGGCTAATCATGAGCTCTCCAACGCACCAAATCGTGCTTGATTCGGGTTACCGTAGCTCCCGCTATGTCAGCACAAGCGCAGCACCCCAAACGACCCGCTCAATCGGCGGCGCACACTACGTCGCCCATTGAGGTGCCCTCACACATCAAGGACCCATCAAAATGCCAGTTTGGATGTGCAGATGTCCCTACATGTAATAGCGGCGCCCCTCTCGCCTTTGGGGTCTGTTTCGATGAGTTAATCATCAATTTTGGTGATGGGGACAGACGGAAGTCCTCAAGTAAAGAAACGTGCTACTGAGTTTCGGACGTTGAGCGAGAATTTTGGCTAAGCACCTTAGTAACAAACTGAACTGCTGGCATCTGGCGGATCATTCACCAGACGCCTCGGCAGCCCTTCCGGAGAAAAATCCCAAGATCAACATTTGTTACTCGGTCCGGTCCATTATTCACAGGCGGTCGAACCGTGGCCGACTCCTGGAGCCGTTGCGCATACCCCAACTTTGGAAGCCCATACCTCCCTCGTTAGTTGTCTGATTCCGGTGATTACGGTTCCACCGGATTTAGCGACTTGTCAAATTTCAGGGGCAATCCTCCATTTTAGAATCTGAACTATTCTTGAGCTGGTAGATCTAATTGCGAGGGTTTTCCTCTTTCTGGCGGCTCGCCGACACCTCCCGGCGCTGCACTTGGGCATGCAGAGGGGAAAATCTTCAACATTCTCCTCCTTGCACCTGCCATGCTCGCTGATCATGCTTGCTTTCACTCATCTTCTGCTCTGCCCTCCAGCCCATTGTAGCTGGTCATCCCAAGCCCGGCCACGCTCAATGCGTGCCGATCCACGGGTTAAGCTTTGGTCAAGCAATCCGCAAGCATGTTGTACATGCTGCAGTGTTGCAGCACCACCTGCCCCTTTTCAACCATGTCCCATGCGTAATGATAACACATCTCGATGTGCTTCATCCTCTTGTGCTGCATTTGGGTTGTTAGTCAGTGAGATGGAGCCGATATTGTCCTTTGGCACCACCGTCGGCTCCTGTTGCGGCACGCCTAGCTCCCCCGGCAACCTGCAGAGCCACACCGCTTCCTTGACCACCTCGGCAAGCGCGATTTACTCTGCTTTCACTGTGGAGGTGGCGACGCAGTCTTGCTTCCTGCTGCATCACGAGACCACTGCATCAGCGAGGAAGAACACGTAGAAGGATGTGGACTGCAGCTTGTCCACATCGCCAGCGTAGTGTGCATCTGTATAGCAGACAAGATGCAAGGGGTCCGTCCGGCCCTTGTCTTCGAACCTCAGGCACGCATGCCACGTCGCCTGCAGGTAGCGGGGGATGTGCTTGACCGCCTACCAGTGGAGTGGCCCTAGACCAGCCACGTACCGGCACACTTGGCCCACCGCGTAGGCCAAGTCTGGTCGTGTCGACACCATGGCAGACATGAGGCTGCTGACCGCCAATTGGTAGGGCACCCTTGCCATATCCTCCCGCTCATGTTTTGTTTGCGACGCTATTGCCACACTCAGTTCACAGGTCGTGGAGACTGGACAGCCAAGTGGTTTGCATTCCTCCATGCCATACTGCTTCAGCACCTCAACCACGTACTTGACTTGCCCCAACTCAAGTGTGCTCACCCTTTGGTTTTGCGTGATGCTCACCCCAAGGTAGTACTCCAGCTCCCCCACATGTCCGACATGTGGAATCTTCTGCTCAATTGCTCTTTAAGCCACTGTAGGCTCAGGAGATTCGTTAAGCATAAAATCAGGTCATCCAGGTAGAGTGCGACAATTTGATGGAGATGCTTGTTGCGCCGCACGTACATGATGTGATCCGACTCACAGCCCTTAAAGCCGATTTGTGCCATGCATTTTTCCATCTGTTGGTACCGGCATTTGGACGATCGTTCTAGCCCGTACAAGGACTTTCGCAGCTTGCACACTTCACCCTCCGGCACCTCCACCCCCTCTGGCACCTCCATGTAGATCTCTTTGTCTATGATGCCATTGAGGAAGGCCATCTTTACATCCATTTGGTGGAGCTCCATGTCCTTCGCGGCCGCCACCGCAAGGATTGCCTGGATGCTTGTGAACTTGGCGATGGGAGCAAGCATCTCATTGTAGTGCTTTCTCTTAAGCCGTGCATATTTCTTGCCACCAGCCGTACCTTGTATTTTTCAACCATACCTTCCTTTGTGAACTTGGACTTGAAGACCCACTTTGAGCCAATGACCTTGGCATCTTTCGACCTGTCAACCACTCCCACGTGTCATTTTTCGTGATGGACGCCAGGTCTGGCTTGATGGCTGCATCCCATTGATCCCCTTCAGGCTATGAAAATGCCTCTTGCACAGTAGTCAGCTCCTTTGATGCATCCAGTATGCACCGCATCATGCCGATCCATCGACCGGTGCTTGAGTCGAAGCGCTTCCCCCCTTCCCGCTACCTCCCGCTACGGCATGGCAGTTTTGGCAGCACAGCATTGCTCTCCTGCAATCCGTCTGACTCTACACGCTCCCGTGAATCATCAACCGGATGGCGCCCCGAGGATCCCTCCCGCTCTGGTGAAACATTGCCTAAACGGCCGGCGCGTCCAGTTGATTTTCCACCAACGCCCGATGCGCACTCTGCCGGGAATGCACGCCTTGGCACCCTTGGTGCCTCATCCGCCGGATCCTTCGGTGAATCTCCTCATCAGCTTGATCGTCATCGGAGTCCTCCGCGTCCGCTGCAATCACCGGTGCATCGTCGCGCTCTGGTGCCGCATCCTCAACTTTGGCATATGCCGACTGCTTCTTCTAGTCAAGGAGCTGGAACCACTCCATGTCTTTGGAGAGTCCACCACGCCCAAGACGTTGCTGCTGATGTAGCTCTGTTGCTTGTCGAACTCGATGTCTCAGCTGTGGATTACCTCCTCCTTGCGCAAGCCGTAGAGCCGGTATGCCTTCTGCGCACTCTCATAGCCAAGGAAGAGATGCGACTTTGCCCGCGGCTCTAGCTTGTTGTCGCGCCACTGCTTCATCCACCTGCTGCAGCCCACGTACTCTCGGCCGTTGTCGCTTCGTAGCGCTCTGACCTTCCGGTCAGTGTGCCTCTCCACCGCGGCGACATACTCATTCAGTCGGTCCAAGACCTCGCCTTTCTGCTTCATGAAGAATGGGTAGAGTTTCTTTTCTGTAGCCATTAATGAAGGTGAAGAAGTAACGCATGCCGTTCTTTGACACCGTCTTGAATGGTCCACACACATTGCTGTGCACGACCTCCAGCAGGTCCGAGGCACGATTCACGTTCTCGCTAAACGGTTTGTACCGTACCTTGCCCAAAATGCAAGGCTCGCAATTCTTGTGCTTTGCTGCACCTGTCGCCTCTTCCTCATTGTCGATGACAACGCCACATACCAGCTCGCGCTTCGCTATCTCCTTCACGACTATGGGTTAGGAATGACCCAGTCGTCAATGCCAGAGCTCTAGATCAGATCACATTCCTTTAGCCAAGTTGACGGTGCGTTCCTGTAAGTCTGCTGAATCTGTCACCGCGGGAATCACCTTGGTATCCACAATATAGAGGTCTCGCACACGCTTAGCCTCCAGCACGGGATCGCCGCCACCGCCCTTCCGCAAGACTGCCCCCTTTCTCTTAAAGAACACCTCGTATCCCTTGTCCATCAAGCGGCGGACACTTAGAATGTCAGCCAAGCGGGGAACATGATGCACGTCCTTGATGACGCGCTACACCCGCTTCCCACCAGCCACTGCATCCACATCCACGTCTCCTTGGCCAGCCACCGGCTTGACCTTGTTGTTCCCGACAACCATGGATTTGCTGGACTTGGTGTAGTTGATGAACCCGACCTTCTTGACCTGGGTATGTGCCTCCACTCCGGAGTCAACGCATCGCCGGTTGGCCTTCTTGAGGTAGTGGTTTTGAGAGTCGTTGAGGAGTGCCTTCTTGTCTTTGGTGTCCTTGCAGCCGGCCTTTACCTCCTCGGTGCACTCACAGGCCCAGTAGCCCTCCTTGCTGCACTTACATCACGCACCCTTCTTGGCGTCCTTCTTGCAGCCGCCATGTCCGCCACCTCCCTTGCCCCCGCTTTCCCCACCACGTGTTTTGGTGACGAGGACCGATGAGGAAGATGAGGACTCCCCGCAGCTTCGTTGCTACGCCTCATTGTGCATGTACTTTGAGACTGCACAATAGGTGAGCTTGTCCTCTGTCCATCCTCCCAAGACTGTGATGAGAGGGCTCCATTTTTCAGGAAGGGCCATAAGGAGGGCCATCGCCTGCAGTTGCGTGTGCAACTTCCACCCCACGTCATTGTAGTGGGATACAAGTGACTTGATCTACTGCATGGCGGAGAAGACATCATTTCCCTTTTCAATTCTCACTGTCAGGAGTCACTTTCTTACGAATATCTTGTTCGCCAGACACTTGGATTGATGGATGGCCCAGAGTTCTTGCCAAGCCTCGGCTGCCAGCTTGCAGCCCTGGAAGTAGTCCCATTACAACTCAACCGTCACTGACACCAAGGGCATGAGCACCTCTGTGTTCTTCTTTCCGAAGGCCTCCTTCTGTGCTTCCAACGTCCTTGCTTTGTCAATGACTTCCGTCCTCTTCATGACCTCTAGTAGCCCCTTATGCACAAGGTGCAGCTCGAAGTGCTACCTCCAGAGGCCATAGCCAAGGCTACCTGCATGCTTGTGGATGGGCTGCGTCTCCTTCTACGCCATTTGCGCAGTCTTCCACTCCGGGATCTCAGAGTTTCACAACGATGTCCTCCCCGACGACAATCCCATCCGGCGCGAAAAACCGTGAGCCATGTGTAGATTGGTCAGGGGTGTGGGTCCATAACCCTTTGTCAGAAAATGGCCCCCAGGTGGAGTCAGTTCCAATGTGACCCGATGGGCCTGCACTTGGTGTCCATGGCTTTCTGTTTTAGTGTGGGTTCTTTGTCTAAGCATGAGATTTCCGGTCGCCTCACGCTATGTTTGTGGGAGTGAAAGGAAGTTATGAGATAGTCACTTTAGCGAAGGGAAAAACCCAACTATGCATTTTTGTTTTTGAACATGGACACGATCTGAACATTTGTAGGGCTAGTCATGAGCTCTCCAACGCACCACACCATGCAAGAATCGGATCACCATAGCTCTCGCTACGTTAGCCAAAGCGCAGCACCCCAAACCAGCCGCTAAGTCGGCAGCGCACACCACGTCGCCCGCCAAGGCTCCATCACACATCAAGGACCCATCAAAGCACCATTCCGAAGACGCAGATATCCCTACACGTAGTGGCGGTGCCCCTCGCGCATTTGGGGTTTGTTTCGATGAGTTAATCATCGAGTTTGGTGATAGGGATTGATGTGGGTCAAGACCTTTTCGCTGACCTGCAGTCAGAATTTTGACAGTCCCCGAGTCACAAAACGTGCTACTGAGTTTTGGACGCCGAGCCAGAATTTTGGCTAAGTCCCTCAGGTAACAAACTGCACTATTGGCATCCGGCGGGTCATTCACCAGACTCCTCGGCAGCCCTTACGGAGTAAGAACCCCAGATGAACATTTGTTACTCGGTCCGGTCGACTATTCTTTGGAAGTCGAACTGCGGCCGACTCCCAGAGCCGTCGCATTCACCCAAACTTTGGAAGCCCATTTCTCCCTTGTTACTTGTCCGATTCTGGTAAAACAACTTCCACCGGATTCAGCGACTTGTCACCTTCCAAGGACAATCTTCCATTTTGGGATCCAAGTAATCCTTGAGCTGCTAGATCCAATTGCGAGGGTTTTCCTCTCTCTAGCGGCTCACCGGCGCATCCCGACGCCGCACTTGGGCATGCAGAGGGGCGTATCTTCAACAACAACGTCATGGTCACAAACGCATCCGACCGATCCATCGGCACATGCAAAACCATGGTGACGGCCAGCAACCGTTTGCAAACATGTCTAAAAAATTGCAAGGACCACTAATCAATTACGCCGAACATGTGGAAGAAATGATGGCGGTCGTGCATGCAAGCATTCAAGAAGACATGGCGGTGTTACCTAGAGTGTCACCGATGCATCGTGCGTACCGACCACCATGTATTGAAACATCTGAAGACGTGGCCAAACCTTAGTCGACGACAAACCCGATAGTTGGACTTCCTTGAATCCAGGTTTGACTACGATATCGAGTCCCGGCCAGGCAAAATCAACCTGGCGGACGCACTCAGCTGCCGACCAGATTTAATGGCTGAGGTGTCAACGCAACAGCTACAATGAGACCCGTATCTTGAGCGGCTGTTCACACGGGGCTACGGCCAACACGGCGGATATGACAATGCAATGTTTTGGTATGACGCACCCTATTAGCGACGGCAATTCACTCGCCAGGTGGTCGTTCTCCCAAACGAAGAACTTTGTCGCATGCTCCTCAAAGAGTGCCACAACACATGAACAGGTCGACACTTCGGAGAGGACAATACGCTCAATAACTTGGCAAAAAACTTTTGGTGGGACAAGATGCAATCCTACATGGCCGACTTCTAAAAATCCAGCGACACATGTCCGTGACAAAAATCCCATCGCAAACGGCCACCCGGACTCCTACAACCGCTCCCTATTCCGACGGAACTGTGGACGGACATCTCCATGGACTTTGTCACGGCATTACCAGTCACACCCGAGGGATATTACGCAATCCTTGTGGTCGTCAACAGGTTTTCCAAAATTTCCTACTTCATCCCGACGACAACCACCATCACCACCGAGAGAACAGCATGCTTGTTTCTAAACAACATCGTGCGCCTACACGGCGTATCCAAAACCATCAAAACCAACAGAGACAGTCCATGTAGAAGCCATTTTTGGTGCGAACTGATGACTCACGAAGGCAGAAATTTTCATCTTTTGATGGCATCTCATCCTCAAACCGACGGTCAAAGTAAGAAAACCAATCAGATGCTCAAACAGCTTCTCCGATCACTATGCGATCCTCACGAGACGGATTGGGCACAAAAGCTCCCAATCGCCGAGATCGCATATAATTCATCAGTTTCCACTACAATGGGTAAAACTCCGTTTGAAGTGGTGTATGGCAAACTTCCCGCCACACCAGCCGGACTACAAAGTTGCAACAACATTCCCACGGTTGACGGTGGATACCGAGACTTCTCCACCATTTGGGAGGAAACACAGCAAGTCCTCACAAACTCCATGGAGCCAACTGATCAAAGCTCAAATCCCAATGGTTGGGACCATTTGAGATCAAGCGCATGCAAACCCCCGTGGTTGCGCGAATCAAACTTCTCGAAACTATGCAAGTTTATCCGGTGTTCCAAGTGAGTAGAATGAAGCACTACCGAGACCTCGGATAGAACTTCCCTGGCAGGAATGTCCCTCCCCCTCCTCCCGTTCAAGTGAACGAGGACACGGAGTACGTCATCAAGGACATCCTTGGCCATCGACGCCGAGGAAAAATGACAGAATATCTTGTCAAGTGGCACGACTATGACGCCGCGCAAAACAGCTTGGAACCCTACAACAACCCTCCGAGACGTCGATCACCTAATCGATGGCTATTACCGCCGTCACCGGGCCACATCTATACGGGCACCAAGACATCGCGGAAAAAATGGGGGAATTGTTGTATACCAAACGTGTACGAGTCCCTAATCTTTCCGAGTGGGATTTTTTGTTGTTACACAAATAGCCCATTGCGTCGCGAGACCGCGACATTCACTCCGACGGTCGAAGGCAAACCGGCCAACTGCCCTCGCATCTAGTGAATCTTCCCGTACCTTCTGACAACTTCGACCACTCTCGCGAATCCACAAGAGAAGTATCATGACCTTTCGGTCAAATGTTTGACGCCCTTAGAGAAATCTGGATATATAGACATGCATCTTGCATCATCACCGTTGATTTTCAAAGTCCCCCAATTTCTTGGAGGGCCTTCTCGAATCCAACCACTCACTACGCGACTCCGCGCGTGTCACTCGACAATCGACCCAACGACCCCGACTATGCATCATTCATGACTTGACACTTGTATGTATGCGTTCAATCATTTTGAGACTTTTCATCGAAGTACACTTACCGCTACTTGTAAAATGCTCAAGTGTCCCAAATTTGAAAACGTGTTCAGCCTCACAACTTCTACATGTTCACCATGTACGCTCTGTTCGGCATTACACCTTGCTATGTCTTGCACTTGCGTGCTTGCTAGTATGCCAGTTGACTAGAAAGTGTCTCCACGTCAACATCAGCAGGACCAGGAAGCTTCCTAGTTGTTTCTCATTGTATCAGAGTAGCGAGACGTATCTCGCTGAGATCCACGCAGAGACGCAACATCGGGAGCAGCAGTGAGTGTCACCATAGCAACGGTATCATGGATCCTACCACAATAGATGTTGGTACTAGAGACGTCATCCCTACCTGAACGGTAGCAGCGTCACCACGCAATCACCACCATCGTAGCAACAGGAGCAATGGCAGGGATGAGCTGTATCAGCCATGCCGAGAGGCATCGGCACTAATGAGTAGTACCAGGTGCCGTTTCAGGCTACCATCCTTGACACCATGAGAAAAAAGGGGGAGAAGCGGCTCGCAAGATCAGCTCACGACAAAGGATGCAAGTAGTGGCAACCCGCAACAGTAGCAGAAGCTTGTAGCACTCGTGGCATCAACTGGCGCAAGAAAAAACGGCAGTATAGTAGCAGCTGTGAGGTAGCAACATCGTAACGCCAACAATAACAGTAGCTGCAGCGACAACAACGGCTACAACAGCACAATAGAAGTGGCATCGGCCAAAACAGAAACAGGCCGCATAGCAACAGCAACACTAGTATTGGCTTCTTTCTTACGCAGCACTGCTTATGTACAGCATCTTCTCCATAGTACTGCTGTACAACAGCACTGCTATGTAGTTGCGCAGATACTGCGTAGCACTATTGAAGAGCTACTTAGGGCTTTGCAACCCTTGCGTAGCCGCGAGCAGGGGTGACGCGGTCAGCCCCTCCCTTCCTTTGTCACTTGGAGTCTGCATGAATCCAGAAAACAAAATTGTTGGTGTGACATACACAAGTGTAAAAAACGATAGCGTGAAATAGGTTGGCATAAAATGCACTGACGTCATCATCAACAGTGCCGACGTCAGCAATTTCTGGGTCAAAACGTCATTTTTTTCTGCGTCTTCACTCCTCAAGAAACGCTGTCAGTTTCATATTTGGACCATTTTGACATTCAGGACCATTTTGACATTCAGAACCATACTGAGCACTCCGATGGCGCCGATATGTGAGAAGGGCAAGGGGCTAGGAGATCCCTCCTCTTCCTCCTCCTCGCGCATCATGAGTCGATAGTCATAATCATTTGCAATCGACGAGCTTCATCTGATGTATGATGAGATGTACCGACAATAGTAGTGTTACACCGATGCACCGTAGGAGATCATAGAGTTAGTGAGGGGTCGTTCAGGAGCCTTAGAGCAGCCACAAAGAGGAAATACTGGAATTGCACTATTCTACGCTCTACATAGTACCACGACCTTAGCACCACTCATCATAGGTTGACACTTGGGATGAGGAGGAGATAGAGGATGACACACATGAAGATGGGTGTCATGCACCCATCTTCATGAGGAGCACATTCGTGAACTTTACCGAAGGTCCGAGCCTCTCATTGTGACACTTGCTCTCCGTCAGGATCAGGCACATTGTTCATCAGCGTTTATTTTATTTGGTATTTCTCTCACAGGTGGTCTCCTTGCACCTCTTCCACCAGCTCCCAAGCCTGAGGTCGCCCTCCTTGCAAAGCGGCAACCGAAGGACTTTGGGACACCTCCACCTCGTTACGATAGCGATGAGGGCTTTGGTTGTTGAGAGACCCTGTTTCAGGTATGAGTCGATTTTGAGGGTGGCTGGCCGTACTACCACAGCCAGTACCAAACTTGCAACGCTCAACAGTTGTCTGAGTCATTGTAACTGCTTCCTTGGGCCCATTTATATTTTCTCCTAGAGACATTGGATCATGAGATTCCTATCACCCATCAGTACATTTCACCTGTTGTAATATTGACTTTGACCCATCTTACGCCTCTATTGAAGTTCACCCGTCCTACCTCCACCGTTTCCTCCTCTATCTCGAGCGGCAAGACCCAGGGCATTATAGCGGCCTCACAAGGGAAGAAGGAGAAAAAATGACGGGACAAGGGACAGTAGTAACAGCAACAGGAGCCGGTGAGTACTGGTTGTGGACGCTATGTCCACGTCTACAACTAGGGAGGCGCTCACTGTTGCACAAAATGTGAGCAGTCCCTTGATTAGCCACGGATCATGCGTGGCCGTCAGGCAGCGCACGTGCAATGGATTTCCTCGGGTGACACATGGACGGGTTGCGTTGCGACCAGGATTGTAGCAGACGTGTCCATCCCACTAGGCAGTAGCGGTAATCCGGACCCTCAAAATTGCATGATCACATAACTTCTCCGACTGCTGATGCTTCATACTCAGGGAGGTGTGAGTGTGTCGTCATAGCTGGGTGGTCCAAAGACGGCTTGTGGAGGAGCTTGGCCAGCTTGTGTTGAGGATGGACTTGAAAATACCAACTGACTTGATGATTTTTGTGTTGTTCGCTGTTGTCCCAAGTCTTCGGCTACACCTCCAGGAGAAGCACAGTGTTTTGTGACATGTTAAGTGTTGAAAACTGGTCGTGAGCTGAGTGGCACTTAGATCATCGACTCTCGTGCCACCCATCACATGACTTGCCATCGTAGTGACTTCGTCGTGCGTGATCCAGTTACTTCTAATTGATCCGCTCCTACATGGTTTTATCACTTGTAGCCTCTGTATTGCATTGCGATTGTGCGGTTTGGTGGTCCATCTGGCCCCTTGGAACATTTCCGATGTGCTCTTTGTTCTTGCTCTTGAGCTCAGCTTGCTCTCTCTTTGTACATGCACCAGGATGGGTCTCACTATTGAGCCCTCTGCTGACTCTTTCAGAGTGACTCCTCTTTATACACATGCCATTGTGTTTCGTGCCTCCTTTTTTTATGATCTCCATCATGTTTCTTGTTGCATTCCCTCCGCTTCTCCCTCTCTCTCTCTCTCTCTCTCTCTCTCTCTCTCTCTCTCTCTCTCTCTCTCTCTCTCTCTCTCTCTCTCTCTCTCTCTCTCTCTCTCTCTCTCTCTCTCTCTCTCTCTCACACACACACACACACACACACAGGTGTGTGTTTGTCATTAGGGTTCTCTTTCCTAAGCACTATCGCTTGCTGCATCATCGCCTCTGCCATGAGTACTCAAATAGTGTGTCCAAGATCATTCACACTAAGCCAGCCCTCGGTCTTGACTCGGCTTTTTTCGAGAAGCCTCACAAGATCTGTTGTCTCTTTTGCGTCCAGGATAAGATGCATCACTGCTCTTACCTTGACTCCAGTTCCTAGGTACTGCATCTGCTAGAGTTATTCAACTTGAACCTCCTCGGGCCTCTCCGAGTCGAGTTCCTCTCAAATCGAGATCAATATGTTCTCAACCTGACTGATGACTTCACCTGGATACGATAGGTCTATAGCCTTCACCGCAAGATTGATGCCGTCCTTGTGGTTCGCCTCTTGGTGGTCATGGCTGAGCTTCTATCTCATCACAACCTTCACACATTTTTCTCAGATTGTGGTGGTGAGTTTGTAGGTGAGATGGATGCCTACTTTGCTGAGCACGGCATTCTTCACAAGTTCTCTAGTTAGCACCATGAGGATGTAGTTTGAGCAATGCGGTTTTTTGTGGTCCTCCAATGTCCTTCACATTCGAAGGCTTCTCCTACATGATGTGGGTCCAGAACCGTCTGCGGCATGGCCCGCTTCTAGACCGTGTCCCGCCGTACGATATGTGGCTTGGACATCGCGCCGATCTCGATTTCACTCACATCTAGGAGTCTCTCGCCTGCATCTGATATACCGAGGACTAGCAGGGGTCGAAGGTCTCACCTCGCGGACGCACGTGAACCTTCCTTGGCATCTCTCCCCGATCAAAGACATGGCGCTTTTAGGACCTGCTCGTCATCGCATTGTCGAGTTTTGAGACACTTTGTTCTTTTAGGCTCTCACTTTCCGCGACCGGTCCAATATTCCGTCACTGGTCGCCGATCACATTCCCACATGTGTGGCTTCCCAGTTGATGGGGTAGTCTATTCCCATGAATGGGTCCGTCCGGGCCACCTCACTTGCAGTCCGTTCTTCGAATACTGACGATCCGGCCACCTTGGTTGCCTGCCTAGTAGCCTCACGAGCTCTCCAGCACACCTGATCTCATCCCAGTGTCTATCCTACCTGGCACACCTGGTCCCCCACAAGTGTTGTTCCCCTCTCGTACACTAAATCCCGTGCCAGTGTAAGTCCCCTCCAGCACACCTGATCCCGTGCTAGCGTTAGTCCCCTCTGGCACACATAATCTCGTGTTAGCGTCAGTTCCCTCTAGCATACCTGATACCATGCCAGTGACAACATCTACAGTTACACTTATTCCAATGCATGCACATGTTTCCCCTACCGTTGTGGCCCAGCACCTTGCTCCGCATCCTGTGGTGAGCACCTGAGCATCGGACTACTCCTGTGAGCCCAATGGTCATCTCCGACCATTGGCCTCTATGGCTCAACAGACTGCTAACTTGGCACCTGGATGTCAGAGTCATAGTGTTCAGAGTTGCAAGCCTGGCACAAATACCTTTGGCCTTAGTGTCTAGGCAGACTACACTGAGGTACATCTAGTGTGACATGTTGGCCACGAGTTTCTCTCCCATGTGTTCTTGGTCACTTGCGATGTCGTAGCTCATCTTGTCATCGTCAGATTGATTCTAGAGTCCTGTATTTTGGCTACTCAGAGTTCTCCCTTGACGACGCCTGATACAGGTACGTTAAACGAGACACTCTCAGTTGACGATAGAGAGTTGTGGCACCTACTTGTGAGGGTGAGCTAAGGCCCATCTATGAGCACAGAGTCTAAGAGCTTGTTGACCTTCCGCCTAGGCAAAAAGATATACAAGCCAAGTGGGCCTTTCCCAAGAAGGTGAAGCCATATGGCACACTTGATGGCTACAAGGCTCACTTGATGGCCACGGGATTCTTAGTGGTTGAGGGTGTGGATTTCACTTATACGTTCGTACTTGTTGGCTGTATGACCATAGCTCACGCCTTATTCAAGGTTCTTACTCACCATGATTAGAAGCTACACCACATGGATGTGAACAACGTGTTCCTCCATGGCAGTCTAGAGGAGGAGATCTATGTAGTCTAGCCACGGGGCTTTGAGGTCAGTGATAAGATCTGGCGCTTGCCAAAAGCCTTGTACGGCGTGAAGTAGTCACCTTAGTGCTGGAACCAAGAGATCACCAGCATACTAACAAGTGCCGAGTACATAGAGAGTGATGCCGACCCGTCGATCTTTCTCATACGTCCGAATGAGAGCTTCACTACCATCTTGACCTACGTGGATGACCTCCTAATTACGTCTCCTTTGATGGAGGCAGTAAAGGAGGCCAAGGTAGTCCTTTAGATTGCCTACAAGATGAAGGACCTTGGTCCTACAGTGGCAGACACTCTTGCTATATTAGGCACGTTATGCTCGCTTTGTGAAGGTGCGGTTTGCTGACGTCCTTGGTGCAGTTTTGGTAGCCTCAACCCCCATCACACTTGACGGGTACGATGCTCTGAAGGTGGCTGAGCATACTTGGGGAAGAAAGTGGGTGTGATCTTGTACTTACGTCTCATTGGCTCTCTGATGTACTTGGCTACTACCACACGATCCAACATCGCCTTCACCATCAACCTCCTTGCCAGTTCTCGCAGTGTCCTTAGGCGAGAGTGTTTCATGCGGCTAAGCGAGTGGTACAATACTTGGTTTCTACAACGTATCTTGGACTCTACTTTCGAACACAGTGTTTGGTGATCGTCGACGGCTACATAGTCAGAGACAAGGAGTGGAGCCTCGATGGGCGCAGTCGGACAGGCTATGTGTTTCTACTTGGCGGAATCACTGTGTCATGGTGTAAAGGCAAGCAAGGTCGTATCACACATAGCTCATCAGAGGGCGAGTATGTTGCAATTGCAGTTGGGACTGCTGAGATGGTGTGGCTTCAGTTTCATGAGTTGCGTGAGTCTGTGCCTTGCGTCATACTACGCTAAGTCAACCAGAGTTCTCTTACCATTACAAAGAACTTTGGTGTGTTTCATGTATGTACGCAGCACATTGCTATTGAGAAACACATTTTGTGTGATCTTGTGGAGCGATGGGATGAGAATAATGTAAAAGGTTTTATCTCTTGAACACTCTATTGCTTGAAGTGAGTTTTTTATGACAAATATCTGGCTTAGTTGAATCTACAAAACATATTCCTGTCTCCGTCATCTGGGTCGGCACAAACATGCGACGGGATGAATTCTTGACCAAGGCACTCGCGCACAAAAAGTTCATGGTGGCCATTTGTTCCGTCGGGCGTCGCCCATTTCCTGAGAGTGAGTGGGATGTGTGAGTATGGACTGTTGAGAGTTTTTTTTTCTACCCGTGTCAATTCTGCCTATGTATGGATACGCGTACCATTGGTTCATGGGGTAGTGTTGTGCTTTGATTTATCCACGTCTATTTATATAGCTTAATGTGATCACTCGGCTGTGTCCATGCTTGTGCAGATTCCTCATGCAGACCTAGCTGGCATCAAAGCACCAACGGGCGGTGATCTGTAGTTTTTTTACAGTCGTAAGAATTTTCTTGGTAGACTGGCTCTAGAGCCTGATTTTCATGCTTTATATTGTGGGTGCACCGATCGATGCTGGAGCTGTACTTGTGACCACTTGTAGCATCTGTCTCAAGATTTTGCATCTCTAGGTTCAGGCCATATTGCATTTGGATGCATGTGCGAAGAGTTCCGACTAAAATAATGGTTTTGGGCCGGTTTTAGGACAAACTGATATTGTTGTGTGCATCACCCGCCGTGTGCCGTGGCAAGTATTCATGATGTGTGCTTGTTAGTTGTCATCTCTCTCTGCGAAGCCAACGAAGCTTATGAGACTTTGCGCGTCTCCCTAGCCTAACCCTTGTTGTTTCTTGTACCTGATTGCTTGCTAGTGTGACAGTTGCCTGGACAGTGTCGCCACAAAGTAGCAACAAGGCTAGGAAGCTTCCTAACAGTTTCCCACACCCACCCTCCCCTTTATTCAGTGTGGTAGAAAAGTATATGAGTTGTACTAAAGCAGCCACCGCCTCGACATAGCAAAGTTATAGAAGCAAAAAGCAAGATTAGACAAACGTTCCTTGCATTCTAAATAATTGCTCATTTTAGACATTTGCAAAGTGATTTCTAATTTTTTGCAACATGCCCAAGTGTCGAGATTTTGGTTCCTAACATGGATCAAGGAGACCACGTTAAGTTTGAGCCTCGTATGTGGTTGATGTGGTTGGAAGGGGGGAGGAGGGTTGGGTGGTTCTTTAAACAAAGAAGCCCATTGCTTGATGGAGAGCTTTGGGTGGGTCAGCGTGCAGAGTTTGGTGTGGATTTAAGATGTGTCACTTAACACATAGGGAGTCGGGAACTCCTCATGGACCTACTCAGCTCCCTATAGACAACCCATGGAATGCAACTTAGTGATGATGAGCGACAAACATTGTCATTTGTAGATTTTAGTCGCCATTGATGCCTCCATTGATGATTGCATACGTTAGGATCATGCGGGAGGAGAGGGAGGAGGGGTCGTAAAGTAGCCAGTGCTGCCGGTGATACCTCCGTTACATGCTCATGCACATGTAGATCACAAAGGAGCCTTTGGTGCTATCATGATAGGAACAAGGCATACACATATCACGGCAAAGACCTCATGTCTGTGTTATGTGCATGAATTTTTTTGGGACAGACCTCGTTTTCTATCTTTGCTAATTATGGTGATTACCGAACCATGTGTGCATGCTACGTCAACCATATCCGCATGTGTTGAACGGCACTTTGACAGGTTGGGCACTGTTGTACTGGCAAGAACCACAACCTATGCATGCGTTTTGTAGGTTGTGGTATATGGTTGTGCATGTACTTCCACTGCATACATCTTACTGGTCATTAGACCATCATCACCCTGGGTAGTTTGAATGCTACAGGAAGCAGTTCTCTAGCATCTCGAGGGTGAAGCGATACCTTCATATGGTCTCCAGCATATTTCTTTTGGCAGTTTTGCATCTGGGATGTCCACAAATCAGTTTTCAACCTTGAGCGCAACCCTCCATCACGCTCGCAGCAGGAGGTCACCCGCTCTCACTTCCCACTTGTGTTTCTGTGGTGTGGTTCCATGAAGGGCAGATGTTGCAGAAGGAATCATAATCAATGGCTGGGATCATGAAATTTTATATTATGCTATGGTTGGTGCTCAGGTTTTCCACAGTCAGCAAAAAAAACATTGTCGTATCCCCTGAGAATTCAACGCATCAGAAAAACACCTCAAAGAGGTTCGCAGCAAAAGGACTTTTTGTGATGGATGGGAAAGACAGGGCCATGGTCTTAATCTTCCAGTCACTCATCCAGTGAAGCGGGAGGGCCTGTTCGGCCCTCCCTCCTCGCTGAAGCGAGGGGTGGTTGCGCACCACCCCTCGCGTCAGCGAGGGCTGGCCGGCGGCCAGCACTTCATTGGCCGCCCTCCAGCTCGCTGCCGGCCAAGCGACCGGCCGGCCACTAGCTGGCCAGCCGCCAGCCGCCGATCGCGGCCTCAGCCCAGTCGGCGGCTGAGGGGCCACAAGGGCCTCAAGGGCGAGGCCTCGTGGCCTCGTGCCCTCGTCCCCCCCCCTCGCCCTCCTTGCAAGCGAGCAAGCGAGGACGAGGGATAGGGGGAGTGAGGTGAGAGGGAGGAACAAGGGGAGCGCACGGGAGGAGTCAGCATGAAATCGCCTATCGTGCCTCGCACGCAACGATTTTGCGCCAAAGCGTCAAAAATGAAACTCGATTTTGTTTAGGACGAACTATGAGTTTCGAAACCAGAAAACTCGTGCGAATGCACGAGTTCGAGGTAAAAATCCCCTGTTTTGAACCTAAAGCCAGGGGTAAGGTTAGAAACGGAAATGGGCCTCGAGAGACTTGAAATATTCAAGTCTCCCTGCTTTGGGTCATTGATGACGATTGCTCCTCAGTCCTGCGAAAGGGGTAAACCCTTGACGTGGACTTAGAATGCCATTCTGCAAACTCCGACGATGACTTCAGAGCAGGAGCTGCAGACTCGACCTGTTACAGTGGTTCTCCGAGCCAGACGATCCCCGTAGCAAAGGGTTTGACGGAAACGGTGCCTACGCCGTACATAAAACGCCGCCGGCAACTGCAAGGAGCAACAAAAACGCCAAATGGGCATACGGCGTCCATACTAATCTGTTTCAAGCACCAAAAAGTACGTTTGAAAGCTCTTGAAGAGCTCTACTTCAACCTCCCAACTTCTTTGAGCTTCTTCTTCACTCCAGGGAGCTAGGTTGATTTTTCTTGGATGGGATGGGGAGTCCCCATCCCCAAAACCATCAACTTTCCTCCATTTCCAAGGTTCCCTTCCCCCTCCTTCAACTAAACAATTGGGAGAGCGTTTCCTCCCAAGGCCAAGGCCTCTCACGGCCTGAGAACACCCTAAGAAGATGGAGTACGACACCTTGAGGACTTTTGGCAGCTTTTCCAACGCCACAGGCTTAAGGAAGATGCCACCAAAGGGCGCGAGATGCGCAAAGAAGACTCAAAAGGAGGCCAAAGACGATAATAAGACATGAGGAAGACAAGAAGGTAGAAGAGGGAGTGAAGGAGTTGCAAGGAATTGTCGTAATTCCCCTCCTACTCTTTGCCCTAGCTTTGTGAGTGGCACTCCACTTCTTGTCACTTCCTTCCATTGTACTTTTCTGTTTTCCTAGATTCTAGTCACTACCAATTGTCGTGAGTCATGGCTTAGGAAGACTAGTTTCAAAATCCACGCCCTTGTGCCAACGTGGCGGCCTAGGAAAATAGATATTTAAATTATGATTGCCTCACCGATCGTGAGAGCGAGACTTAGGAGGTGATTCCTCCTCAAAGTTGTGGGTTAACCCTCACAACGATCTTCACGTGCTAGTTGCACGGGTGACAAGATGGCAAGTGCTGGACCGTCCAAGACCAACAAGGGCAAGGTGGTGACCGCCTCACCACACGCCCTCGGCGGACTCCAAATATTGGGAGCCGCCGCCGCGAGCACGGTTGCCAATCCAAAGGCAGCCGTACCGCCTAAGGCAACAGACGCCAACCTCAGCGGCACTAAGAAGCATGCGAAGGACAAAAAATTGCTCAACGAGCACGTCGACGCACACGTGGGCGACCCCCACGTGACGGATGATGCGATGGAGGAGGATCTCCTAGGGGGGACCCCGACGAAGAGCACGATGCGGATGATGGTGCAGGCGGCGAGGATCGCGATCATCGCCATCGTCGTGCAGCGAACTCGAGCCGATTGCTCAAGAAGGGTAAGGCGCTTGCCTCATCGCTTGAAGCTGCCAATGGTAGCAAGACTACCAAGAGAAACAAAGACGCCAAAAAAAACCACGCAGGAAGTTCCCGTGAGAACGAGCAGGATGATGTCGCTCCGAAGGCAATGTGCGATGACTGCCGCAGCCTTGTAGATTTTTCTGCTGAGGCGGCTGGCCGACTCAAGATCACCACCGGCTGTGGAGGTACGGCACCACTCGGAGAAGTGGGGGCGGAGCCCCCTTCATACGATGTGGCCGCAATGGGACAGGGCAGCATCCACTTGAGTGTCGTCACTCACGACAGTCTCCTCCGAAACGTGGGACTCCTTGGAGGTGTGTACGCAAACCGTACCCTCCTGTATTGGGTAAACGTGCATGGACAATTCGAGACCCTATAGGCTATTGCCGATGCTCTGATGACATCAGAGCTCAAGTTCGCGTTCGCCAACATGCTTGCCCACGTCAAGTAGAGCATCACGGACCTTGACCATGATCGCCAGCTGCAGCGCCTGGCCGCCCATGAGGCAAGTCGCCGATGCAACGACCTCGACAAGGCATTACACGGCGTGACCCAATTGCAGATGCACCAACAAGTGTAGCACGCCGCAACTGCAGATGCCACTGCCGGTGGTAGCGACGACTTGCGTACCTCGATGACTTTGGGGCCGGTCATGAACATGTCCTTCCTCCACATTGTGGAGATCTTCCAGAAGGGCGTGAAGCTGACCGACTAACTGAACCGCATGGAGCACGTCCTACGCATCCACAAGGTTCCACAGTCAGTGGGGTAACCTTGCCACGACTCTGCTTGAAGACAAGCTCTTCAAGTACGTGGTCAAGGAGTGGAGTGCGCAGAGGCCTCACCTCAAGTGGCAGCCCATGTCGTGGGAAGCCTTCTACGTAATCATGCGTAAGAAGTGTACCTGGCATGAGGAGGCACACCGTGCCTTCCACAAGATCAAGGACTTCAGGCAACTGGGTAACTGGCTTCAGGCCTACTTGAGCGAGTTCACCGCGCTTGTGGAGGAAGCCGAAAGCTTCATCAAGAGCGGCAATACCTAGACCTTCAAGTACCCAGAGTGCTTGCTGCTGGAGTACTGGCACGATGGTCATGCCAGCGAGAAGCTGAAGGACATGACCACCACGACCGCAACGGGCCAAACTTGGACAAGCTGGAGGGCGTTGCAAGACTACATGAGCGAAGTGTATTCGGCAAACCCAAAGCACGACTCAGATGCATAGCCAAACGTGTGTCCAGAGCAAGACCGTGATGCACGCATGGATGCTGCAGGGGCTGGAGGGACAGCCGGGTAGTGGGGCGTGGTTAAGGGCAAGCAGCCGGCAAACTCCTCAGCCAATAAGACTGGACAGAACAGGCTCCCCAACCACAAGCATGGCCGCGACAATGACGAGCTGCAAGTGGCGCATGAGCATCGTATCACGGCCTTTTGTAAGGGACTGTGCCACATCTGCATGCAGCCCAAACACTTCAGGGCTCAGTGCCCTGAGGCTACTTGTAGTGGAAAAGAGGCCGCGGCGTTAGCCGCAACCGCAGCACCTCGTGGGGAGGGTGCAGCAGGTGGCTACGGACAAGGCCGTGGAAAGGGTCACGATCGCGGCAATGGGCCCGGCCGTGGTAACGGATAAGGCTGTGGGATGGGTTTTCCCCACCCCTGAGTGACGTTAGTCGGGACCACTCAGGGGTAAAACTGGATCACGAGTGTGGGTTCATGTTTTCAGACAAGGATGTTAAACACTTTGAGCTTTGACAAGTTCATGTTTCTTTGTTGTTTTCTCACCTCTCATTGAACCTCATTCTCCGCTTGCTGGTCGACATTACCTACTAAATCTTGCATCACCGGACGAGATGAATGATCAAACCTGCTTAGTGGTGGCGACACCGACCACTGTACAAGAATTGTGTAACACAATGATTGAAGCAAACGTCCTCAAAGCGATGAGTTCAATTACATTCGCGGTACCTTTATTCGACGATTTCGACTTAATGAAATGTAAAGACAGGAAGGTCCTAGCCGAAATCACACGTGCCCACAAGATGTGGACTGGAGTAGGTGAATCATGGGGGTTGCGGCGGCCGCCGTCTAGATTCCGTGCTTATCACAAACCCGGCTTGCCATCGTCGAGCCTGTTCACTCGGAAGAGTGGAGAGAACATGACAATGCAGTTCAAAGGACACCTAACTGGTTTTCTCGTGAACGTACTTGCTGACACTAGAGGAGTTGACTCCTTTGCTAGCCTTGGCTTTACCCGACAGGTTGGCCTGAAGTACAAGCCATCAAATGGCGTAGTTGTCTTTGGTGACAACTGTACAGTACTCGTGATCGGTACTTGTAAAGCGAAAAATTGTATTCAAGGGTATACAAAGAATGTCACATTGACGGTACTCAATCTTCGTGAACCGTTTGACGTGGTGCTAGGCGATCCCTGGCTTTGTGAAAACAAGGCTCTAATGCGCTTTGAATCAAAGTGTTTGATCCTCCCAAAAGAACAGTGTCGCTTTACGTTGATTCTGAGTACGGAGTTATCGCTGACCCGACTCAAAATCCATGCCAACTTGTGTACGATGTAGGTCAAGAGACGTATTTGACAAGGTTGTCGATACTTCTTGGCTCAGCTACAGAAAGTGGAGGACAACTTGAAGGAAGAAACGTCACAAGAGATCAAATCTCTATTGGCGGAGTTCTCGGATGTATTCCAAGACCCACCGGCTGGGCTTCCACCAGAAAGACACATGGGCCACACGATTCCGCTACAACCGGAGGGGACTCTTCCGTTCAGACCCATGTATTGCCCTAGTCTAACAGAAAGGCGAGAGGCCGAACGCCAAATCAAAGAGTACCTTGTAAAACGATGGATCGAGCCAAGTAGCTTGCCGTACGGTGCTCGAATCCTTTTTGTGAACAAAAAGGACGGTGGTTTACGCATGTGCGTGGATTACCGGGTGTTGAACAAGCTGACGGTGAAACACCGATTCCCTTTCTCGCAGATTGAGGACCTTTTTCACCAACTCCAAGGGACAAAAGTCTTTTTGTCCTTGGATTTTTCTCAAGGGTACCATCAAATCCGCATCACGGAAGATGATGTGTCCAAAACCGCATTTCAACGCACATGGGACACTATCAGTTCCGAGTGTTATGCTTTGGGCTTACAAATGCCCCGGCAACCTTCCAAGGAGAAATGAACCAAACGTTCGCCAAGCAACTTGGTCAAGTTGTCTTGATTTACCTGGACGACATCCTGGTTTTCTCCAAATCAATGGAAGAGCACATAGAACATGTTCGCGAAGTCCTTGCAATCCTTTGGGAACAAAAGTTCTATACCAAAGTGAGCAAGTGCAAGTTTGCACAACATGAGCTTGAATACCTTGGACACATCATTGGCAAAGACAGCATCCATGTCAACCCACAAAAGGTCAAAGCCGTTGTAGTGTGGCCACGCCCAAAAAATGTTGGGCAGATTCAGTCTTTTCTTGGCCTTGCAAACTACTTTCGACGATTTATGCAAGGGTATTTGACCCTGGTAGCACCGCCAACCAGGCTCACGTGAAAAGACGTGCACTGGGAATGAACATCTGATTGCGAGAATGCTTTTCTCATAGTCAAAGATCTTCTATCCAAATCGCCCGTCCTAGCTCTTTTGGATTCATCGCACCTGTGGGAGGTTCGATGTGATTCGTCGGCAGTAGGACTCGGAGCCATCCTCATGCAGAACGGTCACCCAATTGCGCATGAGAGTTGAAAGCTCATCCCCACGGAAACGCGGTACACGACTGGGGATCAAGAGCTCCTTGCAATAGTACACGCTTGCAAGGTGTGGCATTGCTACCTCAAGGGTGTTGAAGGAGGTGTGACAATCGTGACCGACCATAACCCATTGGTGTTTTTCCAAATGCAACCGAACTTGTCAAGACGGCAGGCGTGTTGGAACGAATACCTGAGCCAATTCTCGTTCACATAGGAATATCAGCCATGATGCATCAAATGTGGCCGATCCACTAAGCCGACAACCTGTGGAAATTAAAGCAACCACCAAGGTTGGTGAGTATTTCATGGCCATTACAACAGTAACGATATAAACAACAGATCCCCCTTCACCTCTACAGCAACCACCACAATATATTATCCATTACAACAGTTTTGTAAACAGGATCCGGATAGGATAACATGTGGATTCTTGGTTTCAAGACTCTCAAAATGTGGAAAAGTACAGATTGGTGGAGGCTGTAGGAATCTTCTGGTACAGAGAATAAGTTGTTGTGCCAAACCCGGGAGACCTTCGAGCAAAGATTATCTCCAAGTTCCACAACCCGCCGGTCGTAGGTCATGTGGGACCTTGAAAGACCGGACAGGCACTCTCGGGTGGCCAGGATGTAGTGTCGATATCCGTAAGTATTGCATGACATGCGACCCATGTCTTTGGAGTAAGGCTAGTAACAAGAAGCCTGTGGGACTCCTCCAACAACTTCCCATTCCTGAGACTCCATGGGAGTGTGTCAGCATGGACTTCATTACTCGACTTTCAGAAACAGCCCGTGGCCACGATGTAATACTAGTGGTTGTGGATCTTCTGACGAAGATGCCACACTTAATTCCTACAACCACTGACATGAACGCAGAGGAGACCGCTCGTCTCTTCTTTGACGATGTCGTAAAGTACCACGGCCTGCCGTTGCACATTATCGAGATAAAAAAACTACTAGTAAGTTGTGGTAAACGATGCACGAGTACTTCGGCAGTGAGCCGCAAATGTCGACAGCATTTCACCCTCAAACTGACGGACAAACAGAGCACATGAAGCATACTCTGGAATAAATGTTCCGCATGTACATGGACCCTACTACGAATGACTGGGACGAATTCCTAGCACCGGCAGAGTTTGCGGTGAATAACTCGGTGAACGAGTCTACACAGCTCACACCGTTTGTGTTGAACAATGGTCGGCATCCAGTGGTTCCCTCTTCATTGGTGAAGATCAGGAGTATAGGAGGAAAGGTTCCTTCTACTCAAGCCTTTGCCGAGCCCATAGACGCCGGCCGAGGCGCCTTCACACATCAAGGACCCATCAAAACGCCATTCCGGAGGCGCAGATGTCCCTATGCGTAGTGGCGGTGCCCCTCGCGCCTTTGGGGTCTGTTTCGATGAGTTAATCATCGAGTTTGGTGATGGGGATTGATGTGGGTCGAAACCTATTCGCGGACTTCCAGTCGGAATTTTGACTAAGTCCCCGAGAAACAAACTGTACTACTGAGTTTCGGACTTTGAGCCAGGATTTTGGCTAAGTCCCTCAATAACAAACTGCACTCCCGAAATCCGGCGGATCATCCACCAGACGCCTCGGCAGTCCTTCCGGAGCAAAATCTCCAGATGTCATTTTGTTACTCGCTCCGGTCAATTATTCACCGGAAGTCGAACCGCGGCCGGCTCCCAGAACCGCCGCGCATACCCCAACTTTGGAAGCCCATATCTCCCTCGTTACTAGTCCGATTCCGGTGAAACAACTTCCACCGGATTCAGCAACTTGTCAACTTTCAGGGGTTATCCTCCATTTTTGGATCTGAGCAATCCTCGAGTCGCCAGATCCGTCGACGAGGATTTTCCTCTCTCTGGCGGCTCGTTGGCGCCTCCCGGCGCCGCACTTAGGCATGCAGAGGGGCAACTCTTCAACATTCTCCCCCTTGCACCTGCCATGCCCGCTGCTCCTGCTTGCTCTCACTCATCTTCCGCTGCGCCCTCTAGCCCATCATAGCTAGTCATCCCAAACCCGGCCACGCTCAATGCGTGCCGGTCGACGGGTTGCGCTTTGGTCAAGAAATCCGCAAGCATGTTGTGCGTGCTGCAATGCTGCAGCACCACCTGCCCCTTTTCAACCATGTCCCGTGCGTAGTGGTAACGCACGTCGATGTGCTTCGTCCTCCTGTGCTGCGTCGGATTATTGGTCAGCGAGATTGAGCCGGTGTTGTCCTCTTGCACCACTGTAGGCTCCTGCTGCGGCACGCCCAGCTCCCCCAGTAACCTACGGAGCCACACCGCCTCTTTTACCGCCTCGGCCAGCGTGATGTACTCTGCTTCCACTGTGGAGGTGGCGACGCAGTCTTGCTTTCTGCTCCACCACGAGACCGCTGCACCAGCGAGGAAGAACACGTAGCCGGATGTGGACTTCCGCTTGTCCACATAGCCAGCGTAGTCTGCATCCGTGTAGTAGACCAGACGCAAGGGGTCTGCCCGCCCCTTGCCGTCGAACCTCAAGCGCGCATGCCGCGTCGCCTCCAGGTAGCGGAGGATGCGCTTGACCGCCTGCCAGTGTAGTGGTCCTGGATCGGCCACGTACCTGCTCACTTGGTCCACCCCGTAGGCCAGGTCTGGTCGAGTCGCCACCATGGCGTACATGAGGCTGCCTACCGCCAATTGGTAAGGCACCCCTGCCATATCCTCCCGCTCTTCTTTTGTTTGCGGCGCCATTGCCGCACTCAGTTCACAGGTCATGGAGACTGGACTGCCAACTGGTTTGCAGTCCTCCATGCCGTACCGCTTCAGCACCTCGGCCACGTATTTGGCCTATCCCAGCTCAAGCGTGCGCGCCCTCCGGTTCCGCGTAATGCTCACCCCAAGGTAGTACTCCAGCTCCCCCATGTCCGACATCTGGAATCTACTGCTCAGCTGCTCTTTCAGCTGCTGTAGGCTCGGCAAATCCGTCGAGCACACAATCAGGTCGTCCACGTAGAGTGCAACAATCTGATGGAGTTGTTTGTCGCACCGCACGTACATGCTGTGATCCGACTCACAGCGCTTGAAGCCGCGTTGTGCCATGAAGCTGTCCATCTGTTGGTACCAGCATCTGGGTGATTGTTTTAGCCCGTACAAGGACTTCCGCAGCTTACACACCTTGCCCTCCGGCGCCTCCACCCCCTCTGGCACCTCCATGTAGATCTCTTTGTCTATGATGCCGTTGAGGAAGGCCGTCTTTACGTCCATTTGGTGGAGCTCCATGTCCTTCGCGGCCGCCACCGCAAGGATCGCCCGGATGCTTGTGAACTTNCGCCGCACGTACACGCTGTGATCCGCCTCACAGCGCTTGAAGCCGAGTTGTGCCATGAAGCTGTCCATCTGTTGGTACCAGCATCTGGGTGATTGTTTTAGCCCGTACAAGGACTTCCGCAGCTTACACACCTTGCCCTCCGGCGCCTCCACCCCCTCTGGCACCTCCATGTAGATCTCTTTGTCTATGATGCCGTTGAGGAAGGCCGTCTTTACGTCCATTTGGTGGAGCTCCATGTCCTTCGCGGCCGCCATCGCAAGGATCGCCCGGATGCTTGTGAACTTGGCGACGGGAGCAAAAGTCTCATCGTAGTGCTCCCCTTTACGCTGTGCGTAACCCTTTTCCACGAGCCGCGCCTTGTATTTGTCAACCACACCCTCCTTTGTGAACTTGGTCTTAAACCACCACTTTGAGCCGATCACCTTGGCATCGTTCGGCCTGTCAACCAGCTCCCACGTATCATTTTCCGTGATGGACGCCAGCTCCGATTTGATGGCTGCGTCCCATTTATCCCCTTCATGTCATGCAAGCGCCTCTTGCACTGTAGTCGGCTCTGTTGATGCAGCCAGCATGCACCGCGTCATGCCAATCCATCGACCGGTGCTTGCGTCGAAGCGCTTCCCCGCTTTTTGCTGCCTCCCGCTGCGGCACGGTAGTTTTGGTGGCGCATCATCGCTCTGCTGCGATCCCTCCGACTCAGCATGCTCCGGTGAATCATCGACCGGATGGCTCCGCGAGGATCTCTCTCGCTCTAGCGAAACATCGCCCGAACGACCGGCGCGTCCGGTGGATTTTCCACCGACGCCCGATGCACACTCTGCCGGGAGTGCGCGCCTTGGCACCCTAGGTGCCTCATCCGCCGAATCCTTCCGGTGGATCTCCTCATCAGCTTGATCGTCATCAGAGTCCTCCGCGTTGGCTGCCACCACTGGTGCACCTTCGCGCTCTGATGGCGCATCCTCAACTTCGGCGTCCGCCAGCTCCTTCTCGTAATCAAGGAGCTGGAACCACTCCCCCGTCTTTGGGGAGTCCACCATGCCCGCATCGTTCCTGCTGATGTAACTCCGCTGCTCGTCGAACTCGACGTCTCGGCTGCGGATTACCTCCTTGCGCATGTCGTAGAGCCTGTACGCCTTATCCGCGCTCTCATAACCAAGGAAGAGATACAAATTTGCCCGCGGCTCCAGCTTGCTGTCACGCCTCTGCGCAGCCTGCACCACCGCGTACGCCTTGCACCCGAACACTTTCAGGTGTGCCACACTTGGCTTGCGCCCGCTCGAAACCTCCTGCGGCGTCTTCTAGCCGCTCCTCCCCTTCAGTACCGCTGTAGGAGTGAGGTTGATGGTGTAGCTCGCCGTACGTACAGCTTCCGCCCAGAAGCTTTGCGGCAATTCCGCATCCACCAACATGGTCCGTACCATGTTCAATAGCGTCTGGTTTGCCCGCTCCGCCACGCCATTTGACTGAGGCGAATACGGCGTAGTTTGTTGCCATTTTATGCCCTGCTGCTTCATCCACCCGCTACGGCCCACGTACTCTCCGCCGTTGTCACTGCGTAGCGCTCTGACCTTTCGGTCAGTCTGCCTCTCCACCGCGGCGACATACTCCTTCAGCCGGTCCAGGACCTCGCCTTTCCGCTTCATGAAGTACACAAAGAGTTTTCTGCTGTAGTCATCAATGAAGGTGACAAAGTAACGCGCGCCGTTCTTGGACGCCGTCTTGAATGGTCCGCACACGTCGATGTGCAAGACCTCGAGCAGGTCCAAGGCGCAATTCACGTTCTCGTTGAACGGTTTGCGCCGCGCCTTGCCCAAAACGCAAGGCTCGCACTTTTTGTGCTTTGCTGCATCTGTCGCCTCTTCCGCACTGTCGATGACGAGGCCGTGCACCAGCTCACGCTTTGCCATCTCCTTCACGAATGCGAGTGAGGAATGCCCCAGTCGTCGGTGACCGAGCTCTAGATCAGCTCCCCCTGCTTTGGCCAGGTTCACGGTGCGTTCCTGCAAGTCTGCTGAATCTATCGCCGCGGGGATCACCTTGGTCTCCACGATGTAGAGGCCTCCCTCGCGCTTAGCCTCCAGCACGGGCTCGCCGCCACCGTCCTTCTGCACGACCTCCCCTCTTCTCCTGAAGAGCACCTCGTACCCCTTGTCAGTCAGGCGGCTAACACTTAGAATGTCAGCCAAGCCGGGTACGTGCTGCACGTCCTTGATGACGCGCTGCACCCGCTTTCTAACAACCACCACCTCCACGTCCACGTCTCCTTGGCCAGCCGCCGGCTCGACCGTGTCGTTCGCGACCACCATGGATTTGCTGGACTTGGTGTAGTTGATGAACCCGACCTTCTCGACTTGGGTATGCTCCTCCGCTCCGGAGTCAAGGCATCGCCGGTTGACCTTCTTGAGGTAGTGGTTTTAGAGTGCCGTTGAGAAGCGCCTTCATGCCTTTGGCATCCTTGCCGCCGGCCTTTGCCTCCTCGGTGCACTCACGGGCCCAATGGCCCTCCTTGCCGCAGTTTCGGCACGCACCCTTCTTGGCGCCCTTCTTGCCGCCGCCATGTCCGCCACCTCCCTTGGCCCCGCTTCCGCCACCACGCGTTTTGGTGACGAGGGCCGATGAGGACGACGAGGACTCCCCGCAGCTCCGTCATTGCGCCTCGTTGCGGATGTACNGCCTTCTTGCCTTTGGCATCCTTGCCGCCGGCCTTTGCCTCCTCGGTGCACTCACGGGCCCAATGGCCCTCCTTGCCGCAGTTTCGGCACGCACCCTTCTTGGCGCCCTTCTTGCCGCCGCCATGTCCGCCACCTCCCTTGGCCCCGCTTCCGCCACCACGCGTTTTGGTGACGAGGGCCGATGAGGACGACGAGGACTCCCCGCAGCTCCGTCATTGCGCCTCGTTGCGGATGTACTCTGCAACCGCGCCATAGGTGAGCTCGTCCTCTGCCCATCCTCCCAAGACTGTAATGAGAGGGCTCCAACTGTTTGGAAGGGCCATGAGGAGGGCCATCGCCTGCAGCTGCGTGTCGATCTTCCACCCCACGTCGTTGCATTGTGAGGCGAGCGACTCGATCTTCTGCCTGGCGGTGATGATATCATCTCCCTCCTTGATTCTCACTGTCAGGAGTTGCTTCCTTGCGAAGATTTTGTTCGCCAACGACTTGGATTGATGGATGGCACAGAGTTTTTGCCAAGCTTCGGTTGCCAGCTTGCAGCCTTGGAAGTAGCCCCACTACGACTCGGCCGTCCCGGACACCAGCAGCATGAGCGCCTCCGTGTTCTTCTTTGCAAAGGCCTCCTTCTGCGCTTCCGTCCCCGTCGCTTCGTCGAGGACTTCCGTTCCCTTCATGACCTCCAGCAGCCCCTTAGGCGCGAGGTGCAGCTCGAAGTGCCACCTCCATAGCCCGTAGCCAGGACCACCTGCATACTTCTGGATGGGCTGCGTCTCCTTCTGCGCCATTTGCGTAGTCTTCAACTCCGGGACCTCAGAGCTTGACGGCGAAGTCGTCCCTGACGACAGTCCCGTCCGCCGCGAAAGCCGTGAGCGATGAGTAGACCGGTCAGGGCTGTGGGCCCATAACCCTTTGTCAGGAAACGGCCCCCGGGTGGAGGCAGTTCCAACGTGGCCCAACGGGTCTACTGTGTGTTCACGGCTTCTTTTGTGCGGGTGGTTCTGAGTCTAAGCGTGAGCTTTCGGGTCGCCTCACGCTATGTTTCTGGGAGTTGAAGGCATTTGTGAGAAAGTCACTTTTGCGAAGGGGATAACGCGATTTTGCATTAGTTTTTTAACATGGACACGATCTGAACATTTGTAGGACTAGTCATGAGCTCTCCAACGCACCAAACCTTGCGCGATTCGGATACCCGTAGCTCATGCTATGTCAGTCGAAGCGCAGCACCCCAAACCAGCCGCTCACTCGGCGGCGCGCACCACGTCGCCCGCCGAGGCGCCTTCACACATCAAGGACCCATCAAAACGCCATTCCGGAGGCGGAGATGTCCCTATGCGTAGTGGCGGTGCCCCTCGCGCCTTTGGGGTCTGTTTTGATGAGTTAATCATCGAGTTTGGTGATGGGGATTGATGTGGGTCCCCATCAATCCCCATGTGCGAAACCTGTTCGCGGACTTCCAGTCGGAATTTTGACCAAGTCCTCGAGTAACAAACTGTACTTCTAAGATTCGGACTCCGAGCCAGGATTTTGGCTGTCCCTCAGTAACAAACTGCACTCCCGAAATCCGGCGGATCATCCACCGGACGCCTCGGCAGTCCTTCCGGAGCAAAATCCCCAGATGGCATTTTGTTACTCGCTCCGGTCAATTATTCACCGGAAGTCGAACCGCGGTCGGCTCCTAGAACCGCCGCGCACACCCCAACTTTGGAAGTCCATATCTCCCTCGTTACTAGTCCGATTCCGGTGAAACAACTTCCACCAGATTCAGCAACTCGTCAACTTTCAGGGGCAATCCTCCATTTCAGGATCCGATTAATCCTCGAGTCGCCAGATCCGTCGACGAGGATTTTCCTCTCTCTGGAGGCTCCTCGGCGCCTCCCGGCGCCGCACTTGGACATGCAGAGGGGCAAATCTTCAACAAAAATTCCAATCGTGCCTCGGACGTGACGATTTTGTGCCGACGCGTCAAAAACAAAACTCGAGTTTTGAAACCAGAAAACTTGTGCGAATGCACGAGTTTGAGGTAAAAATCCCCAGTTTGGATCCCAAAACCAGGGGTAAGGTTTAAAACGGAAATGGGCCTCCGGAGACTTGAAGTATTCGAGTCTCCCTCCTCTAGGTCGTTGATGACGATTGCTCCTCAGTCCTGCGAAGGTGGTCAACCCCTGACGCGGACTGAGAACGCCATTCTGCAAACTCTGACGACAACTTCAAAGCAAGAGCTGGAGACTCAACCTATCACATCCAGTGTGTAGTGATACCCAAGTACCTCATGCGGTTATCTCCTTTTCACCCATCTGTGGCAAATGTTTTTGCTGACTTCACCTCTATCATCATCTTCTTGATACGTGCTCAAGAAGTCACAGCTACGATGAGGATTTGGTACACGATGGTCATGCACCTGAGCAATTTGCTCTATAATGTGCATGCAATAGGGCCTGTTGGAGCCAGCATGACTCCATGGAGAGAGAGAAACATTCTTGTTAATGAAGGGCTTCCAGATGTACGAGGAAATGTAGTTTGTGCTAAACACTTGTCCCACCTTCGCAACACCGCACACGATCTTCATGTTCTCCGGGTTGCCGCCCTGCTTTTTGGCAACCAAAGTGACGACCTAAATGGTGGCATCCCAAAGATTCTTTGCCGTTGAATCCTCCTTCAGCTTCCTCCACATGGCGTTGTGCTTCTGACGCAAGTACTTCCACACGTTTCCCTTGCCCTTGCCATATCTATTGCTAGGTTACTTTGACAGATACAGGTTGCAAGACATTTGAGGTTCTTCTGTGTTGAAAAATTGCCCCTCCGCATGCCCAAGTGCGGCGCCGGGAGGCGCCGACGAGTCGCCTGAAATTGGAAACTCCGCGCCGGCGGATCTCACAACTTGAGGATTGCTTGAATCCTAAAATAGAGGATTGCCCCGTAAAGTTGACGAGTTGCTGAATCCGGTGGAAGTTGTTTCGCCAGAATCGAACAAGTATCGAGGGAGATGTGGCCTTCCAAAGTTGGGGTGTGCGCAGCGGCTCTGGGAGCCGGCTGCGACTCGACATCCGGTGGATAATCGACCAGATTGAGTAACAAAAATACCATATGGAGAAATTGCTCCGGAAGGCCTGCCGAGGCGTCCGGTGGATGATCCACTTGATCCGGTGGATCATCCACCGGATCTAGTAGTGCAAGTTGTTACTGAGGGACAGCCAAAAACTTCGCCCGGCGTCCGAAACTCAGTAGTACGTTTTGTTACTCGGGGACTTGGTCAAAATTCTGACTGCAGGTCTGCGGACAGGTTTCGAACCTCGTCACACCCCATCACCAAACGCGACCCAAAAGTGGGAAGGGTGCGTGGAAACTGTGCAGGGGACCCCCACACCATGTGCAATGGGATCTGCGCCTTGGGAAAGGCGCTTCGCACGTGAAGGAAGGCGCCACTGCGAGTGGCGACGTCAGGCTTCTGTGGTGGGTGAGGCCTGCGCTTTGGCAAACTTAACTTGGGCTACGCTTGGCCGAATTGCATGCAGTTTTGTGTGTTTCAAAGCTCATGACTAGCCCTATAAATGTTGTCATCATGTCCTCAAAAACTAATGCAAAATCACCTTATTCCCTTCGCCAAAATGACTGTCTCTAATTACTTGCTCACATTGCGTGAGGCGACCAGAAAGCTCACGCGCAGTCTCAGATTCTCCCCAAACAGAAAACGTGAACCACTAAACGCGTTCAGACAAACGTCGGGACCGCACCACGTGGATTCCATCCTGACAGTCTGTAGGGCCATCCTTCTTTGCAAAGACAATTCAGATGACGCTAGTGTCACATGCTTTCCGTTTGTCACCCACGATTATCTCGTTACCTTACGCATGACCACCTCTGTGCCACATTTAACATGGTTGTCACTACAGCCACACAAGTGTGAAGGTGCTCCTACATGCACGATGGGTCACCGCAGGAACTTTCAAATCTAAAAGGTACATGTACATAGTTCATAATCAATCCGTTGCCTCTTGGGACCCAACACCCCTGAACAAAGTGAAATGCAATGGTTTCGAACCACAGATGTGGTGGAACATCCACAATTTTGCACCACTACGTCTCTGGATCTATGCTTAAGAACTGCCAACAGCCAATCTGGGTGGATCCATGGACGGAACCACGGATGCAGAGGTCGGTTCAGTGGATGCAAACATGCTGGACACTCTCCGTCGCTGCCCCCCTCCCAGACTAGTTTTTTACGTCTGCAAATCTTGAATCGTATTGACTTGCTAAATCCAGGATCGTGAGTAGATCCATATCTGTGTTTCCGTGGATAAGATCCACAAATCTCCAAATCCTGTGTGCACCCTTACCTGTTCGGCCCCGTCACCTGTCCCATGTTTGCTTAAGAAGGGAAGAAATTCCATCTGCCTACCAGGCTACGCATGGCTTCTGTGGCTATCTCAGTCTGGCGTGCGCCAACAGTCTGATACGGTCTCACGTAGTAGGGCCTCACCCCCTCTTTAACAGCCCACACCTATAAAAGGACCTCCTAGCAGTCAAACACAACATCACTGTCGTAATGAGCGGGCGAAGTCTCGAAGTCCTTCAGTCGGTGTTGTGTAAGGAGGGTAACCTCAGCCACAATTGCGAGTGTCCTTGGAATGGACAATCAACCGTATGAGAATATAGTCACCCGTTTTGTGGGGGTCTGACATGTTGGTACCAGCAATACACATGTGGATGTGTGCTGCAAGCCGAGGTGTAGTCGATCCAGTTACGAGTGAATCTTGCCTGTCCATGCATCCACCTCCACCTCTTGATCCTGCTCTTGAGGTACCTATTGCTGTCTAACAAAGCCAAGGAATGTAGTTGGCTTCCCTTAGCATGTACACTCCATTTTGCAAGGTGGATTCTACCAATAGTTCAGGCAACCCCTACAACAACATCTGGATGTCTCGATGAGCGGCAAAATGCTCATACTGTTGGCGCTTGGTTGCCAGCGTGTGTGGGCTCGGTGAGCCTCACAAGGAGCTTCAGTCTAAGGGATAGCTCATTTCCCTTGTCACGGTCTGGTGTCATATGTGCTGCTCACTATGGGTCAAAAGATCAACATTGTCACATTCAAGAATCGCCAGCGTTTCTCAAGAAGTTGAAACCGTACAAAAAAGAATTTTTTACCTGAAAATTGCTTACGTCAACACCGATGATGATGATGATGATGATGATGATGATGATGATGACATCAGCATTTCTCTTGCCAATGTAAAAATTGTTGGCAAAAAAAAGGCGTAAAAGACAGTAGCTTTTGTGACTCTGTCCTTAACCAAACATGGTACTCTTACCTTGTTTTTATTGGTTTGTGAACCACAGACACGACGTGACCTCTGGCCTCGCTGCACACTCACCTTACTGATGCAAGTGACTGACGCTGAAGTGATGTTGGGGCCGGCGCCACCGCATCTTTTGTGGTGGCACATGCACAAGAAGTGAAGCCATGGGCATTCTCATTGTGGCCCATGACAGAAATACTTCATAAACATATGTTTGTCGTTACATGAACACTAGGTTTCCTAGTGCTACTGTTTGGGAGGGGATGAGCACCCGGGTTTGTTACTCTTAGGTTGTCTTGGTAGACTCATGTCCTGCTGCAAACCGGAGGTCTATTTGGCCAGCAGGATCAAGATCAAGGCTTCTCTATGACTCGTAGTGCAAGCGAGGAGGAGCTCCCCGCTCTTCACACACTTCCCCGCTCGCTAGCAGTGTTGTGGCTTGTTTCTCGCTTTCACTCGTCTCTCACTTGCATGTGGAACTCCATGCATGGTGCTCAACCAATCTTGGTTCTCTGCCCCACATTGTTCCACTCTCTCGTCACACTGTAGTTCACTCTCCACTGGTATCAAAGCAGTGTGAAGAGAGAACGCATTGCATGCGACACCGCGCATGAGATCCTATTGGCGCGTGACACCTCGCTATTGCCGCCACCGCTTCCGCCGCCTCTGCTATTCTCTGGCAGTTGCAGACGCTCTTAGGGAGGAGGATTCCACTCCACCCTAGTCTTCGGGCTACTGTCTTGGCGGCCGACTGTAGCCACGTGCAGAAAACCGCGGGTTAGGGTTTCCCCTTTCTTGCGGATCTCTCCTCCTTGCACCTCCCTCGTAGCCACATTAGCTATGATCTTCGCAACTCCTTGCAAAACCTCGTGCTTGCATCGAGGAGTCTTTGGGTGGCATTGATGTTTCTACGTGAGTTCGCCAGTGGCATCCGCACATCGGCAGTTGTAGCGCCCACAACTGCAGCCACCGATGCGTTTGAGTGCCAGTAGTAGCTCCAGCAGTTGAAACAGCCGCAGCTTTAGCACCGCGACTACTCGACATTGTCTTCAGCACCCTCTCAGCTACAGCAGCCAGTGAGCCCGTAGCAGTACAGGTAAGAACAGCTGTCTCAGCCATAGAGGCAGCAGCCACGTAGTCGCTGTCATAGCTGCCACTATGACTGCCATAGTCGCTCCTAGCTCATCTACAGTAGCAACTCCGTAGCAGTAGCATCACTTGTAATAGCAGCAGCATCGCCCGCAGTAGCAGCATCCTCGTTAGAAGTAGCATTCGTGGTCGCATCAGTCATGGCAGCAGTAGCATCGGGAGTAGCAACAGTAGCATTTATAGGAGCAGCGCTGGCAGCCCCATCAGCTGTAGTAGCGTCAGCATCGGCAGCAATAACAGTAGCATCGGTACCAGAAACAACAACACCCGCAACAGCAACATTGGCAGCCGTGTCAGTTGCAGTAGCAGCGAAATTGGGGGCATCACCAGCAGCATTTTTAGAAGTAGTGCTGGCAGCCCCGTTAGCCACAGTAGTAGTAGCAGTACCCACAGCAGTAGTAGCGTTGCTAGCAACGGCGTTGACAGTCACATCAGCCGCAACATCATCAGCATCGGCAGGAGTAACAGCGGTTGCAACAATAGTTTGAGTGTTGCAGTGATAACTACGCTTCGTTGCATGCACTCCTTTGACGGTGCTACACTCACCACGCTGGCTCTTCGTGATGCTCCAAGCGCTCTTCCCCCTGGTACTTACTACAAGGGAAGGCCGTCGCCTCGTCACGCAAGACATCATAGAGGCATGAGCTTCGACCGGGTGTCCTTGTCCACAACAGCGTCATCCTTGCGGGTTGCTCGCCACCGATCGATACGTGTCTCCCCACCACTTTCTCCTGTGGGGGGTCTGCAGCCACAGGTCGCTCCCGACCTGTACGCTGCATTCACTCAGGACATTGTTAGTCTTATGAGTGCCCTCACTCGCACAACAGCAACAATTATAGACGCAAATATAGTAGTCGCTGCTATGTTTGTCGCAGCCGTTAGTGCCTCTTGTGCACCTGCCTCAACCTCAGCAGGGCATGCAACAGCGGCGTACACAGAGGTTGCAGTTGTCGTTCATTCCATTGCTGTAGCAACCGCTGATATAGAGACGCAAATTTTTGTAGCAGTGTCTACCATCGCATTAACAACGACTTCACCTAAATCTGTGATATAGGCAGCAGCAGCTTCTGTCTACACCTCGACGTTGGCCGTTGTCACTGTAGTGGCATCTACTTCATTGGCCACCTCCAGCTTCATCACAACGACAGTATCCATTGCAGCAGTCATCACTACCCTTAGTGTTGTTTTTGTCACCGGAGGGTTTGCTCTGGTGGTACCACTCGCCTCCACCATTGCCATTCTCTCCACTGCCTCCGCAGCTCTGGTTCCACTACTCTGAGCCTTTCGACGCAGTTTGTCACCTCCTGTCACTGCATGATTTTCTCTCTTGCATGCTTTCATCTCCTGCCGTCTTCCCTTGTTATCTGTGTGGTGCCTTGTCCTGTCTTACTTGGGATGGGTTGTCTGGCAGCATTCAGCTACCTTGCCTAAGGCACCCCCGTTTTTACCATGTCCACTGGGGCTGGGGAAACTCTATCCAAATCTGTCGGGCAGAGCCCTCACGTCGTCACCATGCCTAGTGACGATGAGTCAATCATTGCTTCCCTTCCGCATCAGCTGGCTCTTGCTCGCAAGGCTCAGCAAAAGGCTGAAGACTGCCTTAAGCTAGCAGAGGACAATCGTGTAGCCTTCACCGATGAAGTCGCCGCTATGGTCTTGCGTCGCCTCCCTGCCGCGTCTCCTATCCCACATGCTGGTGCCAATGCCACACACGCCATTGGCACACCCTCTGCCTCCAGCAATTTTGCCACTGCTCAGACTGGTCACCCCACTGCAGCTGCCCCTCCTCCTACGCCGTGCCAGAATGTCTTCTTCTTGCAGCAGCCTTCCCTCTCCTCTTGGCTCGTCTTCTCCTTTTGGGAGGTGCAGTTCAGCGCCTGGGCTCAAGGGGAGCAGCTGTGGGAGTACTACTCCCCAGTTGTTTCTTCCTTCACTCCCCTTGCTATTGAGTCTGTCCATGTTGTGTGCGCCCTCATCGCTGTCGCTCCTGAGTCATTGATTGATGATGTGGGCACGTTCAATAGTGACCTTGTTGTCAAGCGCATGGCGGACCCTCTCGGCGCATATGCCATGCTGCATCGTCGCACCACCGTCACTTGCCAAGCCACTAAGAGCATGCTCACGGTCGAGTTCAACACGTTTCTCATGCGTGTTGATGAGACCGTTGATGCCTACTAAGCTCGTGGTCTCAAGCTCCCTTGCGAGCTTGGCGACGCAGTGCCTGGCCAGCTCTCTGACAAACTCACCAACGTCAATGGCCTCATCTCGGAGCTGTCTGACCTTCTTTGCGACATCAAAGCAGACGAGCTGCAGCGCCATACATCCCAACCCGTTCCACCAACGTCGCCGCCTAGGATAGGTGCCCTCTGGGATTTCACCTTGGAGCGTCTTGCTGCCTGGTGGACTAGCCTTCACAACAAGCGACTCCACCGCTCCGCCGTCACGGGTGTTGCTGCACTTACAACCAGTGTTGCACCCGCTTCCTCCTTTGCTTCTTCCTCCTCCTCCCCCTCTTCTGCCTCATCCTCTACTACCTCCGCCCTTGCCTTCTAGGGTTGTGGGAAGGGCAAGGGTAAGGGCAAAGGCAAGGGGAAGGACAAGGGTAGCGGTTCTTCCTCCCGTGCTCTCGGCACCGTCATGTGCTAGAACTACGGCTCCTCCGAGCATTCTTCCCGTTCTTGCCCCGCCCCTCCAGACGATCTACGTCTGGCTAGGACCATGCACGCTCACCGGGCTCGCTCATCCAGCTCCTCCTCATCGCCTTCGACTGCTGTCTCCACGACCTTGTCACGTCCGTCTGCCACTACCTCTGCTCACGCCCACTCAAGCACTGGCATGCCTTCCTTTCCGCCTCTTGGACCATACCCCCGGGGCTGGTCTCCTCCAATTGGTGCACCCACTTATGCGGGTCCTCCTTCCTCTGCCTATACCGAGCCGTGGTGGTTTCCTTCTTCCTCGGGTGCGTCTACTCCGACCCCGCCGGCGTCGGTGGACGGTGATCGCAGTGATCGAGAGCGCCGGCTTGAGCAGTCCCTTCTTCAGCTTCTGTGCATTCCCGGTGAGGGAGGTGAGAGTCTTGCATCGCCGACCAGAGCTCGTGTTTGTCAGATGAACAGTGTCCTTCGTGGGGACCCACCGGTCACGTTTATGGGCTCGTTGAGTGTGTCCATCCCGTGGATTGAGCACTGGCAGTCTGTCTTCCTTCCTCGTTGTCTCTCCCTCTGTGAGCCATGTGTCTCCTCTCAGTCCTCCATTGGTACAGTCCCCACCTCCGGTGTTCTCCCCTCTGTGCATATCTCCAATGGCTTTTGGGCTCTCAATTCCAGGGTCACCCACCACATGACGTCTTTCCGCTTGTCATTCATCTTATTGGGTACCGTTGGGTCTGTCCGCTTCATTCATACTGTTTCCGATCAGTTGCTTCCCATTTAGGGCGTTGGCATTGTTGGTTTTGTCGGTCCCTGTGGTGCCCTACACTTGCCTTGCATTCTGTACGTGCCTTCGCTCGCACTCAACCTATTGTATTTATCATCCGTCGACGACCAAGGTATGCACTTCGCTGCCAGTCGTGGTGTTGGCAGTGTCTGTCTCCACCCCTCTGGCCGTCCTGTCTTACGTGGAGTGCAATGTGGCAAGCTCTACCATCTTTCAATGCATGCCTCCTCCCCTTTTCTGTGCTGGGGACTGCCCTCACTCACGTTGCTCCCTTCCTCTGCCCTGATCTTGTCCGTCTCTTGCATCACCGCCTAGGTCATGTCCATACTGACGCCATTCACAATATGCTTTGTCTTCAGCTTGATGTTGGTCTCTCTCCGTCTTACTTCCCTTCCCCTTGTCCCGCTGACTGTCTTGATTGTGCAAAAGGAAAAATGCATCGCTCCCCTTTCTCTCCAACTGACTCCTAGTCCTCCCACCCGCTCGATTGTGTCCATGCGGATGTCATCGGTCCTTTTCCCCGTGACCTCCTGGGTGACGTCGGTCGTTATGTCTTATGCCTCACCAAAGATTTCTCCCCGTTTCTCTGGGTATTAACCCTTTGTGAGAAGAACAACGTTTGTACCATCGTCGTGTCCTTGCTTGTTCAGGCTGAACATGCCTATCAATGGTCGTTGCACGTCTCTCGTAGTGATCGTGGTGGTGAATTCCTTGGTCCCACCGCCCGCCTCTTTGAGTCCTACGGGGTGTGTTTGGAGACTGCTGCTCCATACACACCCTAGCAAAGCAGCATCTCCGAGCGTTGGAATCGGACGTTGGCTGACAACGTCCGCACCCTCTTGTCCAAGTCCGGCCTGCCCCCTCTCTTTGCCCTTGAGGCGATGAGCTACATGACATGGGTCTGGAACCATGTCCCTCATGGTCCTCTTTCCCACGCAGTCACTCCCTTTGAGTGTCGGCATGGCACTTGCGCTGATCTTCGCCTCGCTCGGGTCTGGAGCAGTATTGCTTCGCTCAGGCTCCCTGAGGATTTTGCGTGATGGTAAATTCTTTCCTCGTGGCCACCTGTGCCCCTTTCTAGGCATGTCTGCCAGGTCTAAGGCCTGGCCTTTCTAGGATCCCGTTCGTTAGCGCGTCATCGAATACTGCGATACCATATTCTTTGAGTCTGTCTTCCTTCGTGACCTCGGTCGCTTGCCCCCTGCCTCCTCTCTCCTACCGATCTCTCGGCTTGGGGGGGGTAGTTGGCACTGCCACCCCTGTAGTCCATGCTACTACACCGCAGCTCTCATCCTCATTGCAGACCTCGTCATTCGGTCATGCACCCAGTTTGCATTCCTCGTCGTCCGGTCATGGATCTAGTATGTCTCCGTCCTCAAACAGCTCCTTCTCTGACCCGTCCTCTCCTGTCACAGACTCTGTTGCGATCCCCTCACCTGTTTCTCCGTCCAGTCTGGTCACGCCTCCAGTGGCCACTTCACCCATACCTTCCCCTCCTCATGTGGCCGCTCCACCTCCGTCACTCGCCGCCACAAGTCCTGCTTCGGTCTCCCCTTTTGTCCGAGGTGGGCGCCTTCGTGCGCTCCCTCAACACTCTGGCACTACGGCCCCAGCACGCCCCTCACAGTCTCAGACTCGACATTCTCCTGTCCTCCCTACTGGCATGGATGCCCTAGGCTTTGCCACAAGGGTTCATCCCAGCTCTGCTCTTGGCTATGCGCTCCTTTCCTCAGAGCATGCACACGCATTGGAGGTGGCTGTGGTGAGCAGCATTGCAGAGTGTCACGCTGCGTAAGCCACCACAGCCCTACCACCTAAGCCAACCATGGTGCGTCAAGCACGCGCATCCACTGACACCCAACAGTGGGAGGCAACCATGCGTGATGAGCTGGACACTCTGGATAACCACGCGGTTTATGAGTTAGTTGACTTGCCGCTCGGTCGCAACTCCATTGATGCTCGTTGGGTCTTTAGACTGAAGTACAAACCCAATGGTGGACAAGTACAAGGCGAGGCTCACGGCAAAAGGGATCTCCCAGGTCCCATGCATTGACTTTGATGAAAAATTTACACCGGTCAGACGATACAGCACAGCCAAAGCGTTGCTGAGCCTCGTGGCTCACCATGACTGGGAGCTCGAACAGGTGGATGTGAACAATGCGTTCCTCCATGGACAGCAGGATGAGGAGATCTACATGGTTCAGCCTCCAAGCTTTTCCGATGGTACCGACAGAGTCTGGCGGTTGCGGAAGGCCCTCTATGGCCTGAAGCAATCGCCTTGGTGTTAGAACTAGGAGATCACGTCCACCCTCGAGAAAGGAGGGTACCGACGTAGTACGGTGGATCCTTCACTCTCTGTCACTCCACCCTCTTTACTGTTCTTGGCTATGCTTGTCTATGTGGACGACCTGCTGATAGCATCGCCTAGCCAAGATGTTGTCAAGTCAATGAAAAACCTCCTGCAATCCACGTCCAAGATGAAAGACCTTTGGCCTGATCGTGTCTTCTTGGGCATGGAGCTTGAGCACGACCGTTTGCATCGCACTTTCTTGTGCACCAGGCTCCGTACGTTTGCACTATGTGGGAGCGATTTGCCTCCCTACTTGAGTCCACACCTAGAGCGACGACGCCTAAGACACCAGCTTGGCAGAGGTTGCTGAAGACACTTGACGTGTCTGAGCTCGGGGAGGCAGTCTACGTGACAGACTATCTCCGCGTCATTAGGTCGCTCATGTACATGGCAACAATGACCAGAGCGGATGGCGCCTTCTCTGTGAACATCGTGGCCGAGTTCTCTCAATACCCTAGGGCACGACCCTTCGAGGTTGCACTGCGTGTTGTCAGGTATGCCCTCTCCCCTACCCGGACCAGTCTGTGCTATCGGGCGCAGTCGTCAGTTGTAGTCCATGGCTACACAAACAGTGACTGGGCCCATGACACAGATGCTCGCAGCCACACAAGCTACATCTTCTTTGTTGGAGGGACCGCTGTATCGTGGAAAGTGGCAAACAGGGTTGTGTGGAACGCAGTTCTAGTGAGGCTGAGTATGTTGCTCTTGGTGCTGGCACGTGTGAGAGTGTCTGGCTGTGTCACTTGTTTTAGCAACTGCGTATTCCTATCTGTTGCATCACAATGCGCTGTGATAGCCAAAGCACCAAAGCAATTGCCAAACATGGTGGTATGCATCACACACGCATGAAGCACATCAATGTTGAGCATCACTTTGTACTTGAACGTGTTGCTGCAGGTGATGTCCGATTCACTTGGGTTCACACACGACAGTAAAGAGCTGACTTCTTGACGAAGGCACTTAGCAGCAATGCCTTCAAGGCAGCCGTGCATGGAATGGGACTCTTATGTCGTTGCATGAACACTAGGTTTCCTAGTGCTACTGTTTTGGGGGGGGGGTGAGCACTCGCGTTTGTCACTCTTAGGTTGTCTTGGTAGACTCCTGTCTTGTTGTAGGCCTGCAGGATAAATCAACCACAAGGTTTGAGATAGAGGCTTTTTTGTGCCTCGTAGTGTGGGCGAGGAGGAGCTCCCCGCTCTCTGCTTGTCACGTACTCGACCACTCCATAGTAGTGCTATGGCTTGTTCCTCACTTTCACTCGTCTCTCAATTGCATGTGTAATTCCGTGCATGGTGCTCAACCAATCTTGGTTCTCAGCTCCACATTGGTCCACTCTCTCGTCACACTATGGTTCACTATGCACAATTTCCCCTTTGCCGTTTGTAGCTGCTATAGCTGGCTGTTGATGTTGCTACTTTGGCTAGGAATACGGTGGTAGCTCATGCCAGCACTATTGATTTTGCCCCCTACTCTAACGGTCTCGTGATGATGACATTGCTATTGACGTCGTGGCAACGTCTCTAATGGGGATGTTTACCATGACGGGTCCCAAGATATGATTGTTGTGGTGACTCACTGTTCCTACCGCTGCAGCGTCTCTATGGCACAACTCAACTGGAAAGGTCTCGCTACTCCTATACGATGGGAAATTTCTAAAAAGTTCCGAATCTTTCTTTCACTGATGTGGCGACACTAACCAATCAGCTTACGCAATTGCAAGCATGCACGTGCAAGGAACAACAAGGTTTCGACTAAGGAGACGCGCAAGGTTTTACACGTTTGAATAGCAAGGAATGCAACGAGAAATGAAACTAACAAGCACGCAACATGTGCAAGTGTTTTGGCAAATGGCATCTGGCACACGCGACACTGGCAGTTTGTCCTGAAACTAGCCTAAAACCATTGTTTTGGCTTTAACTCTGCACATTGGCATCCAAACACAGCACCGTCTAAACCTATAGGTGTGAAACTTAAAGCCAAACTGCACAATTGTGCTACTATGGAAGGCCAATGCAAAACGTGCAAATTATCCGTTCAACGAGACCGCCGTTAGACGAAATTCCGTTTCTTGTCACACATGGCTGTAGAGGATCAGAGGGTCCTTCAGCGACAGATTTGTTTTTTGTATTCCTTGTTGATCTTCCAATTTAAAATTTCAAAAATTTAAGTTAGAAAAAAGTTTCAAGCTCATTCATGCCTTATTTAGTAGAAGACAATAGAAAAGCACGATGATTGTGATTTGGGGTATAATATAGGAAGAGAAAGAAAGAGGGTCATTAACAGAAATGGGTCAATCTATGAATTTAAATTCGAATCATTTAAACGACTCATCATCTTGCTTCTAGTTTTCTGATATTTATAACCAAGTAATCCCATTTGGCTCATAAATTTGTCCGAATATTTCTCGTTTTCGACTAGAATAGGGAATATATATAACAGATTATTATGGCGTAATAAATGGATTTATTTTCAACTGAACACTGATTTCTGGAGATAATGTGTCGTATGGGAAAAATGTGGTGATATATACCTGTTGTTCAGAATAGGGGTACTTTGAAGACAGATCTCAGAGAATGGGGGCAAATTGTAGAAGCGCCCATTGTCAACTCGCCAGCTGTGAGAAAGGTTTCCAGGTCTGCAATTTCAGAGAAACCGATAGGCAGGCCTCGCTAACGACAGGCGACTAGAGGTACGTCGCTTTGTCATGGGTGGCATGGCGGTTACAAGTATCCTGCACACATCCGCACGGGCGAAGATCCGGTTTGAGGTCTTGCTCACTAGACAAACGCTTGGATTGTCTGTCCCCGTCCAGTCATGATAAACCGATGGCAGCCGTGGCTGCTGCTGGGAAATGACGTTAAGCCTAGCAGTGCTCAAGGCATCGTGCGGTAAACTATACGATGCAAATACACGAGAGAGTGATATTCATCCAAACTGAAGTGTTATTGGACACGGTGAGTATCGAGATATGTACGTCAAAGTACTTTACCGGAACTAAGCGCAGCGTTTCGTTTCATGTACGAAATAGTTTACAAACAGAAAGTCGAATGTCAAATTCTGCGGGGGCTGACGTGCTGTTCACGCCATTGACCAGGGAAGCAGCCTTCGACAGCAATTCCGCGTGGTCGTGACGAAACATTTGAGGCGACAGATAAATGTTTAGTTGAAAACTGTCCGGCTCAGAAACAAAGTTGAAGGATGCTGACCGTTCACGCATGCGAACCGGATTGAACTGCATCGACCGGGCAGTAATGACCTGTACAACGGGTTTCGTTTAGCGTGGAAAGTCGATGGGAAAAATCGTAATTTTCTTTATCGCGCGATCATGTAGCCGTCGACACAGTCTTGCGCGTGACATCGACGATCTTTGCATCGACCGTCGAGACACGAGTCGCGTGAGCAATAAATTGTAAAAAGTGGAGGCGGAGTATGAGCTGATTGTGTGATAAAAATTTAGAGGGCGCTAAAGTATATTCTCTCCTCTGTTGTCCGTCAGCGGTCAACGGCTGTAGAGTAACGAGATATTGAAATCACGAAGTTTAACGCTCTATACCTAAGGTATAGTGCGGTAAACTACGCAATGCTAATATGCGAAATGGTGATATTCACCAAGACAATCTTCTTTATGGACGCGGTCAGCATCGTGCGAGATGCGAAGTTCTGCACCAGAACTAAGCGCCAAAGTTCTTGCCATCTATGATTTTCATTCCACGCAAGAAGTCAAATGTTGAATTCTACGGCTGCTGACGAGCTGTTCACGCCACTAACAAGGGAAGCGATCTTCAGCAGAAGTTCCACGTGGCCGTGACATAAAAATTCCTAACAACACATGAATTTCACAGTGAGAACTGTCCGGCTTGGAAAAATGAATAGAATTGCAGGATGCTGACCGTTATCCTTGCCAACCAGATTGAACTTCATCGACCAGGTATCAATAAGCAATACAATGGGTTTCTTTGAGCTCAAATTATTGATGGTAAAAATTCAATTTCTGTGTATTACGAGATCATACAACTGTTGAGACATTTCGCGCGTGATGTTCCCCATGTTTGCATCAGTCCTCCAACCACAAGTCGTGTGAGCAAAGAATCGCACGAATCAGAGGGAAGGTATGCGTCAATTGGGTGATGAAAATCTAAAGGGCACTCAATCAGATTATCTCCGTTGTGTCTACTATCCGCCAGTGGTCAATGACAGTGATATCACGAGATGTTTCAATCGCAGAGTTTACCGCACTATACCTAAAACTCGAACCATCGCAAACAAAAATGTTCTTCCAACATGCATTACTAGTAAGGATGGTAGCAAAACTACCCAATGTCCGCTGAAATTCTTTTCTTTTAACGCTGTTCACTTTGTACCTTTGACGATCGGGATCGCACAAAAGAAGCATATTAAAAGGGGAATTGCCGATGCATTAAAATATATTTTTGATGCTATTTTTCCATAAACGCACGCTTCAGCTCCTATTCTCACATGTTGTCACTAAATGTCAGAGTTCCAAACATCACTTATAATCAGGTGGTCCCAAAATCATGCGGAAGTCCAAAATTCATTCAAAGCTTATCATATATGCTTCGGCTCGTTACGTTGCAAAATGGTTTGAATCCCGATTAAGAATAGACATCTGTATAGTTAACATCATCACGACTGAATCAGCTCTCATGGCACTAGTTTGCACCAATATGTTTTTTTTCTTCTAAAATTTGACTTGCAAACGTTTTGAAGAATCGATGCCAAATGGGTGTCAAATCATCGTAAGCAGCAAATGACAGCAAAACCTACTAGAAGGAAGTGAGCGATAGCATCACCAGCATTTCCTGCCCAAGTCATCGTGAAGCCTATGTCACAACAACTACCTTGGCTGCCGTAACATGCCAAAATGCAACGCATCCAATTGTAGAAGTTTTTTCGTTGGTCACTCCATTTATCATACACACCGGCGACGGGTTTTTGCGTGTAAAAAGACATGAACACGTTGAAGAGGGAGAAACATCATCTTTGGTCTATGATGGATTTGCACTACATGGCATGTACAAAGTAAGAAAGGCCTAGGAAAAGGCCTCGCTTGCTAGTTTACCTTGGCCAACATAGATGAAAGAAACAACAAACGTCAATGAACACTTAAAAATTTTGGTTGAGAAAAAGAAGAAAAGGCATAGATTTTTTGGAATTACACGCATGTTTTGCCAATCAGTATACCAGTCACAACCGTATTTGAAAGTTTGGAAAATTGAACCAAACGAGACCTCACTTACCCGACTAACTCACTTTATGGGCAAAAATGGAGTCCTTTCTCAAAGTGAATGAAGCTGAAAGCACTATAAGAAGACCTCAACTTCAAGCTATCAGCCTAGAAGACTATCATTTTCTTGAAAAACATACAATTCACACTCATCCTAAATACTATGCACTTATGTACGTGGATAACTTCCTCATCATAAGACCATTTGCAGAGTTCATCAAGTCAACATCTACAGCAATGGCTTAGAAAGTGAACATCACCTTCATGCCAACCATCAAGTACTACTTCAAAATGAACATCAAGCACAATCAGGACTTGTGTATCTTGGAGCTATGCCAGGAAACCCATTACATCAAATTTTGTGAGCGCCTTTACGTGAAGGATCGGCATGTACCTATAACATTAACCTAGTATTCGCACATGTATCGCAAAGAAAGGAAGAGGAGTGAAATAAACTATTGTAACAGAGTGGGAACACTCATGCACGGTAGTAGATGCCAACATCCTAACCTATAGTACGGTATGGAAAACCTTACAAGTGAGAGTGAGACTTGCTGAAGTGAGGTGTGCAAAGAGGTGAACTATGCTCTCATGTACATGAGAGCAAAAAAAGAAATGATATCTTGCTTGAACTTGCATCTGTGGTTCAAAATATCCTCCTTTAAATCTGCATCTGTATCATGTATTTTCTTGCTCAACGTAGATTTTAGAGGCACATAAGAGGATTACCATAACACCACTTGATTGTTTAGCCCCCTAATGAGTGTAGCTATATCATCTTTGGGCAAGAGGTAGAACATCATCACAATCAACTCTAGCAAAGCTATGTGTATTGCACCTATATCTACCACTAAAGAGGTGACCTGATAGTGGAACCTTTTTGGCGACATCATAATCAAGTAGGAAAGTATGGTTGAAATCCAGGCAAACAACAAAGACACAATTGACCTTACCAAATCTACAAATCTTGAAGGACTCTCAACACACATCAACATCCACAGACATAGGATAAACTACAAGGTCTTTAATGACATGGTATACCTTCTACACGTGCTTGGTTCTAAACAAGAAAGTTATCCTAAGAAAGAACGTTCCACAAGGCATCTAAAACAAATGTGACGTAGAATCAGGCTTCACTTAAAGCACACTCTCATTCAACCAATATAAAACAAAGATTCATTTCCATGATATAGTAAAAAATGGGTACCTGCACCATGTTACTTGACACGCAACAAGTCCTCCCCATGTGCGTTATAATGAATGAAGTGCAAATGGACGTAATTGCAGAAGTTAGGGGAGTGGAGTGTTTAAACACAACGAATTCATTCAAGCTTTGGTGAACATCTTCACTTACCACCTTTGCCATTTTTTTTCATCCTCGACTCAAAATCAGGCAACAAGTGTAGTGTGCAAAATGGGTGCAAGCAACAAATAGTAGATTCTACAAGGCATGGATGATGAACTTGAGCATTTGCAGAAGATTCCATTAACAATGCAACAATGAACATTTTTGTCATGAAAGGTGGACGCCCACAACCATTCGTCCTTCAAGGGGCACCTTATTGCTAAGTTCAAATGTCAACATCTGCATTAGATAAAAAAACAATCATTCAAAGCTGTGATGTTTTTCGTGGAAAATGTTTCTCCAATTGGTTCTACTGGACAAAAATGTACAAATTCCTTTAGATCGTATTATTTGCGCAAACAAGCATCACTCGAGCAAGAAACGTTTGCAAAGCATGGCCACATGCGCATTCTACAAAGAGGATGCTAGATGGTATTGTTGGAATGCGACGTTTACCTCACTCACGCAAGCAGCCACTTTCTCGTAGAAGCCAGCGCCCTAAGCATCGCACAACCGAGATGATTCCAATGCACAAGCTATGATTTCACTTTCCTTTTATGCCCAAGAAAAAATAGGGAGTTGTACAAATGAAAAGGTAGCATATTCAAATTGCAGAATAATCCCAGATGACAGTAAACATGAGGAGACAGCTTCAAGGATTGTATGCACGCTCACACTAATGGAAAACTTGTACACAGACAAAGCATACACCAAAGAGAATGGAAATCATATAGATCAGCGAGCGTCATAGGGTCTTCTTAACCATTTGAAGTAGTGAAAATCTTTGCATTAGTGTATAACGAGGAAGAAAGCGAGCAAGAAGAGGAGCTAAGTGAGAACATGTGATGACATGCAGAAGAATGCAAGCGACTAGCCCCTTCCCTCCGATGATATCATTTCCAATGAGCAAATCTTCTGATTCTACTTTTGTGACAACCACTTAAAAAAAAAAACCAAAACGGCCTTCCTCACACAGCTCTTCAATTTTGAATGATGTTTCATCTAGACGAAGGGGAGATATGTGACTCCAAATGAGTGCAATTATGTTTATCTAAACAGGACAAACTCTCAATTGATCAAACAGTCTAAAGGAAGAGACAAGGGCAGGAGGCCATAGTTAAAAAACAATAACACTCTTGTGAACAATCTCAAATCTTAACATTGCATGCAAATAAGACACAAGAGTGCAAAATGACCATCTTTATTCTACTTCCAAATTAGGAAGGGGTGAAAAGAATTTGACCATCAAGCCTCTTCTAACAACCTTTGTCCTTGCCTTTGTCCTTTGTAAGGGATAATCATCATGGGGGTTTCATATAATGCGCTTGCATTTGAAAGATAGTTAGAAATGAACCTTGGTCACCTTCATCAGAGTTGAATTCATCTAGGAGCAATGAACGAGCATGACAAAAACCAACCTTTGAGCTGAAAAAGGGAAGAGAACGAGAGTTGAAAAAATGAATTAGGAAAATACATGCATTCATCAAGGATGTACTCTAATTCTCTAGGTTTCTTATGGAGCAGACTAGACATTAAGACAAGGTAAATGTAGGAAAACATTTGTGGATATGAAATCCAATATTAATGAAGAAGTTATTTTAATTTGCCAGGTAAGATTTTTTGACTCTATTCCTGTTCCTTACAACCCCAACGAGGAGGCTAACATCTATCTCATTGAATGGAGGCTCATCAAAGCCATTAACTTATGTACAGTCACAAATTTTCATGAAGAAACATGCACAACATCAATAGCGCACTTCTCAAGGGAGAGTGTTAAAGTGTAGTAATGAGAGCTAGGTAGTATGTGTCAATATGGCCAAATACGTTTGTGATAGAGCATTATCTAACAAAGGATGATATTTTCCATGGCTTGGGAGGAACATTTTGATTGGGAATTGCTTATTACAAGTGAAGTCTATATTTGTGCTCTGCTTCAAGAGGTTGTGTTTGCCACCAGAGCATGTACACTTACAACAGAAACGTGATGGAGATCAGGCACCTAGCAAAGGTTTTTGTCCGTCTTTGGACAACCTTGTGATTTGCCTCATGCAAGGTACTTTTGTGGAAAATAAACTTTAAGGTTAGTAACCAACATTGCACAAAATCAGACAAGTCGCCAAGAGTATGCCCAACCTTATGTAAGAAGAACTACATTAGTGAATGGAACAGCTGAAACCACTCCATATGATGTAACAGTGTGGGCCATAAGGACAAATCCAATTTTGAACACTATGAGAGATAGCTATGATACAAGTGAAATCAAGAATAAAAAAGGAGGCCAATTGCAACCATGATAACAACACAAAATTTGCAACATCCTGAATGAAAGCTACCACCACCACCCATCAAATTTCTCCTTTTGTCATAAAGCAAAGATCGAAATCCTCTTCGATTTTTCCTTTGTTGAGATAGTGAGCTTGGCAGCTTGGCCACTTATGCAAAGAGTCATTTTGACATCTTGAAGGCCTATGAATGTACAAAATACGTTAAGTCACTTGCCACACGGGTAAGGGCTTAGAAAGGCCTTGGGCCTAGCTTGGGATTTGAATTGAATGAAAGCACGTTGGTGAACATAGGTTGATATGAGACTTTTTCTTGGCATCTTTGTATGTGCGCTCATAAGGTTTTCATAATACACTCAAAATTCTCCCAAAACTCAATTCATCCCTACCGCTTGGTACAATGTTAACTCTTTGTGCAAGTGTACCTGTGCACGTCAAGGTCTTCGCACACTAAAAATGCGTACTTAGCCATTGTTGTGGTGATAAAACTAAAGATTTTGAGCACACCAATTCTCAAAACCTATTGAAGGACCAACGTTTACCATGATTATTTTCCATTTGCTATGCTATACTCCCTTTTCTCTCAACCACCACGGCATCTCTTTTCTCATACGTGATTGACCATGACATAATTCATGATGTACATTATGTAGTAAGAGAACAACTTGGATCATATGTGCCAAAATGTGTCATTCATGAGACAAATGATTAATTGTAGAGCACAATCAAACACACACGTGATTGATTTCACTGTGGAAACATATAGATATTTGAAAGTGTCAATTGTATGGTATGTTGGATTTTTCGAAGATGAGGCACTTACAGTTTTCATATGGTCTATACAAGTATTGTTTTCCACTCACCTTAAGCCCATCACGTGTGTATAAGTAAAACAATCGATGCCTTTTCCAATGAATACATATTACAATGTTTTGAACATGTACAAAAACTTTTTAAGATGAAATCTCTTTGATTACACCTGTTCAATCATTAGTAATTTGAGGTGATGCATCCACTTCCTTTTATTTTAGCCCTCTTACAACCAATTTGCATAGCATACCCAAAAACTGTTTAGATCCACAGAACACTTCTTACACCTTATGATGATGATCTTTGAAGGGTTTGAATCGAAAATGAGACTACTTTCATTCCTTTCAAACATGTGCTATCGAAAATTTGTACATGATTCATCAAGGATTTTCACCACTTTTTTATATCTAGGATTAAGTCATAATGACGTCTTTGAGCATATCCAAGCAAGTTGGCTACACGCGATTAAGGTACACTATCCCCATATGATTGACATGCTTCCTTGTTCTTAGGTATACTAAGAACGAAGGCCCAAAGACAAAGATGTGGAGTGCTTGTTCCTTTGTTGTAAAGAAAGTATCAATCCCCATCCATTGTGTGCTATCGCCATGAAAATATGTCAAAGGATTGTAAAACACACTAACCTACATGAGATTTCTCTCAAACATCATCTTATCATTTTAAAGAAATTGGTATCTTTGTTTTGCATTTACATCCTACTCAAGACGATGCTGCTTACAATTGAGTAAGTAGAATTCGTGCACCAAAAATCTTTTGTATTTCAACATTAATGAAAACAATTCATAAAAAAACACTCGATTTATAAACTGGTGTTAAACGTTTGCGTTTTACTTTAATTCAATATCGATATCATGCCTTTGAAATGCATCAAATTATCCTATAATATGCCTTTCAATGTATATTCATTTCAAGTTATTCACTTAATGGGCTCCACTTTGGAAACCATGAAAGCCTTTTTTCTTTTATATTTCTTTCTTAAACTTTTATTCAATTATTTGCATAAGAAAACAATATTCCTTTTGCAAGCAACATTCGTTTGATCCCAATATTACGGTTCAGGGCTTGCTTTTCAGGTTGCAACATTACATTTTGATTTAGAGCCTTTTTCTATGTGAGTTTGGTACTTCCACTATATAAACTTTTTCCACGCGCTTGACCCAAGTCAACTATAAGGAAATCTTATTAGGAAACATCATTGTGGATACCACCACAAATTCATCTCCAAAACGTTGAACTTGCGATTGATAATGTATATCAACTGGACCATTTCAAAACACAATGGAGTAAAATCGGTTCAAAATGACTTTCATAGTTAACAAAACATTGTTTGACTGCACTCTTATTGTATTCATTTATAATAAGTGGGTGAAATGCAATTTTTTGAAATTTATAACATTCATTCAATAAACGTGGTGGTTCAAGGAGGTGTTTTCTCCACGATGTCTACTAGAAATCAGTTTCTCTTTCAATTAGTCAGTTTTTCTTTTCGTTTTTCACAACAATATAGTATGTATTGTGATACACCATAACTTTAATGAGTTAAGAATGCATTTCCACCACTGAACGTTGTAGAACATAATCGTTTGGTATACCATGTCACAATGCTCACAAGTTGAGACTTCTTGAAAGCATCAATAAAATTTGATAAGAAATTTCATTCATCAAGTCTCATTTTTAGAAATTATATTGAACAGGCATGTTTTCAATTCACCCTCATTAGGGTTTCCTACAGATGATTGTTTGCATGCTTTATCTGATCTAAAACATACCCTCACAAAATACAACTTTGTAATCTGAGTAGAAGCAACCTAGTGGTATGGGCTTGTGACTAGGAGAATGATGGTGGTTGTTAGTGGATTGTAACTCTACACACTGATTTATGGATTGAACAACAATGGAGGTAATCCTAATGCAAAGGGAATTGCACACATGTTTTTGGTGCTTCACACACATTTTCCATGTTACGATGAATCACCATCTTTGTGTAATCTTGTCTAATCTTTGGTTCTCCGACATGAGCGTTACTATTAGAATGGAGAGGTGAAAAAAAAGTAAGAAGACGTGGAACATGTGGCCTCTTTTACTTCTTCAAGCAAATCCACATTAGTTCCTTTAATAGCAGTCATGCTTGTTGATATATGTGGGGTGCACAAAAAGCTAGGCTCCTTTCTCCTTCGATGAATGAGAAGAATGAGCTTGGATAATGTTGGGACTCAATGACTGTGAATAACAAAAAATGTTTAACAAGAGACCATGCAATAAATTCAAATGAGCTCGAGACGAACTCTAGACTCTTTCACGTAGACATAGCTCGTAGCCCACAAGTGGGAAACATCTACCAAGACCTTCTGTAGGAGTTAGGTATAGTACTGGACGTAATCTACCGAACATTATAAGGTAGTCTAACCTTTTGGATAGTCATGAGTGTCCTCTTATCTGGGCTAACAGTCTAGTGCCAAGTTTATTCGGGTCTTCAAAATAATTCATGCAAAGTCTTGACCTTAGAGGTTTTCTAGAACTTAAGGAGGTTGTTATTGCTGATTTTAGGTGAAACTTCTGAATAGGAAAATCTAGTCCAACCATCATTTATACAAGGTTCCTTGGAAGTTGATAGTGTTTAAGCTGATTGAAGCTTCTTTATGTATGTGGCAAAACTCGTATTCTTGGAACCTTATAGCGAAAGTATCCTATTCATCAGCTCTTGCTTCTAAGTTGTGCATTTGAGTTCTGACTTTGAGCGCCCCCACTGTTTTCCCTACTTATTGTGAGTGATTTGTGCATGCATTTGGTGATGTAGTGTTTTTTTGTGCATGAATTCAATCATTTAGGGTTGAGTCGTTCATGCATGTTATGATGTAATATGGTCCCCAATTTAAGGATTGCATGTAGCTATCAAGATTTGCTAGTTTGGTTGCAAATGCAAGGTGATTTGTTGTTATCTGTCTGGTGTATTCCAATTGTTTGTGTTTGTACCCAAGTACCTAGCAATATGTTGTTAGATAAAAAACATTCTGATTGGTTTAAGTTGATAAGAATGTAAATCCTTGGTGTGCATGGATCACACATTATTTTACAACTCTTTGGTCATGATGTCCTTTCGACTTGAATGTTAGAATGAAATTGGGCTTATTTAAGCAGAGAAAAGCCTTTCGTTGAACTTGGAATTTCTGATAGAAAAGTCTCTCTCTTTGTAGGAAACTCTGCCTATGTCTCTAACATCGCTACCTTGACCACGTGTGTAAGAAAATCAATCTTCACCTTTAACAATGGAAGAACAGTCTTCCTTATCCCTTGGCCTTGAAGTCATTTCTTTCTGTAACTCTAAGGAGGTATCATCTCTTTTTTAAAATCCTCTTGCATATTCCGCATGATCTTTGGCACTTTACCCAACGATTTGGAAATCATTTCTTAAGCATATGAAACAAAGCACAAAATGTATTGTGTCAATAATGTAATATAGGCTAGCATGTGTATGTTACATGTGGTGCTAATAAACTAAGATTAATGGCACGATGGAAATGGATTTTTTTACGTAACGGTCATGGATGCATACATGAAACTAGATGCAATAGCTTAGTATGGGTAACCATAGAAAAGTATGAAGGGTTACGTCTTTTGCCTTTTTGACATCCTTCATCACCTTTAGCATGATCCTTAAAATACAAAACCCTTAAAATACAAAACTTGCTCGGTTCCCAAGACTTGCATATATTGTTATTCTTCAATGTTTGTCTGATTTTTTATTTGTATTGTGTAACCTTCATTCCACAAATTGTTTGAAATCTTTTACATTCTTCAATTTTATTCTTTTTTCCAATGACTACTTTGTGTAAGTGGTCTTGTTTGGAGAGAAAGGGAAGATAAAAAGATGATTAATGTATAAAAGGTTTTTAAAAATGATTTGGTTTCTCCTTATGTGATGAGCAGACTCTATTCATCACTCTAGAGCCCTCATCATCCGAACCAGAGATCAAGTCCTTGTTTAAATATCGTGGCAATAATTAATTTATGTTGTCATGTTCTTGTATTAAATGAACAAGCATGCCACTTCTACCATATGTTTCATTCGACTATGCCACAAGTATCTGTCATCATAACTCAAAATAAAAATGCATTCTTCATGTCTATTTTGATTAGCCTCCTAATAGACCCACATTGTTGTTGTAACAAGTTGCAAACGTAGTAGTATTTCCATTTTGTTAAAAAATGTATCCCATATCAATTCGCAGATATGTATACTACCCTGTCTGTGTAACATGCACCTCATACGTACGGGTGGTCTACTTATTGTTATCGTTCCTTTTCAACATACCCTTTGATTCTATTCTTGTTTGTACATGCGGTAAGTCTACCATCTCCTACGTGTTAGATTTTAGGAACTCAATTAACTCTCATGTTCAGTTGCTCCCTTTAGTGTGCCTTTTGAGCATGGCATTTGTCTTCTTAAAACTAAATGGTGCTTTGGTGTTACCCATCTTGACATTGAAGAGCTCGTGGATTTTGTCCCAAATAGATACATACCCCTATTGGTTGTGAATCCATGGATCAAGAGCTTGTGAAGATGTTTAACATTCCTTTGCATGACTTCATATCTACGTTTTATTGTTTCATTCCTCTTTCGGACTCCTCCCCCTGATTTGTGACTCCCTTGGACATCAACCACCAATGCACTCGGTTGTGAAGGTGTTGATTGGCAATATCTTAGGTTGTGATCATGTCGGTGAACATAGACTTCGAATTAAAACTAGTAAATAGTGCATATAAACTATGAACAATTGAACGTTCTATAAGGATGGATTGTGTGGGCTTCAGTAACATGACTTGATGTTGTTGAGTTCTGAAAAATGATTGTACATAGGAATAAAACATTTCCTAAACAAATTATAAGTGTATGGATCAAGGATGATTAACCATATCTCATTCATGTTGATGGTGTTAGTTTTGCCAATTTTTTTGATGATGGTACTTGTGTGCGTGTTGCTCATCTATTGGTGATGGTGCTCATGAGACCATTGAATGTCATACATTGTGTATCATTTTTCGCATGATTTCAAAGCCATTTGGTGAATGAAAAAGTGGGGAAGTTTTGCGATATGGGTCTCCTCGAGATGAGAGAGTCCTAAGAAGGCTTTCTCTAAACTTAATCTAAATGTGAGTTGAGATTTGAAGATGGAGTGAATAGATGGTGGTCAAATCGATGTTTTGATGAACATATCCTCCATTCTTTGCATGGTATTAGTGAGGGACAAACCATGTTTTTTGAAAAATCAATTTGGTAAGATTGATTGATTTTAAAGTCTTTTTACATTACTTATGCCACTCCTTTTATGTTGTGCTTGGTTGTGTTAAGATGCCTTATTTCCTAGGTACACTAGGCATTCTTGTTCAAGTATCTTCAGTCTAAGAATATCACACATTACTTCCTTACTCCCATTCATGAGATAGATTAGCTACCAGAGAGTATCATATTTTCCATTGAGTTCATGTGTGATGTAGGAGTGTATGATGTATGTTATTTAATGTCTACAAAATATATTGTCGTGCTTCCCAACATAAGCTTGGTGCTTCTCGTTTTATCATGATTGTTCAAAATTCTTCCTTTGTTACATTACGTATTAAAAAACTGATATCTAATTTCCTAGGGATTTTCGAACCAAAAATCGATGTTTCATTCCTAGACGTACCTGAAAATCCTTGAATTTGCAAATTGCAAACTCTTTACCTTGCTGAAAACGTAATTTACAAAATGGTATGCTCATACTCATGTTGTGTTTAAGGTACGCAACTAGAAATCGTAGCTACTATATGCCCCTTATCTTTAAGAACAATTACCACTTCATCTACAAGTGGTATATCATAGACTTGAAACATATCTCACGCTCTTACCTACTCATAGTGGGTATTCATGTCCAAGATCTCAAATGTTTGCATTTATGAGGTAAAAGGGGTCTGTGGATCTTTGCTCATGATAGGGAAATGATTGTTGCGTCATTGTACTACTTTTCCACCCAAACAGAGGTTGATAAATATATTTGTTAATTCCCCTCATGATCAAAGCCAGGGGTTGGACATGCTTAAGTGATTTGCACGATGGAAATTAGTATAAAGTTTTCGAGGTGTTGATGTGCAATGTCTTTTGTGCTGGAATTCAGTTTTTGTAAGAGGCATTTTAGGCCTATGGATTAGTGGTTCCCAATCTTTGTAATGTATTGTAGAAGTTAAATACATTTCATGATACCTTTACTTATGGTACACAAGTTTCTTCCTTAAATTATTTTTAAATACTTCCAAAAATCTTACCTTGATCAAGAAAGTTTAACATATGTCATCAGATGTGAGATGATTTTTTTAGCAAGTTCTTCACATTTTTTTAAACTTAACAGGATCTATCTCAAAACCCCTTGATGGAATTTCTTCTCTTGAGGTCGTGTGCATAGTTGAAGTAAAGGTTTGAGAGTACACTTTTTGGAAAATCTCCTAAAAGGAAAAGTTCAAAATATTTGTTGAGTATCCAACTTAGCCCGAAAGATCATAATTTTTTAAAACTATGTTTCTTATGTTTGTTAATCTTGAAATCTGTTTTAGGTGTAACCATGATGCGTGTTTTTATGGTATGTTGCAATGTATTCCTAATAGAGCTAAGGTAAGGGAATCTTCTTTCAATGACGATGCTTTCAACAAAATTTCATTGTTGTAGGTTCTCTTCATTTTAGTAATTTTTTTAATCATTTCCTACCACGCCTAGTATGCATTGACGTATCCTTCTGAAATGTCATGGAATAGTTTATATCCCACAATAATCGGGTAGAGGTTTCCTAGTTTGTGCAATGGTAGTCAATCTTATAGAGTTATTCCTCTTTGTGCTTCTGTGAAAGGATAGTGCTAAAAAATGTCTTTTGGGAAATATTGCGATCACCGAAGGTGGAAGGAGTGTACGACGCACTATTGAGTGGCATTCGATTCTCATCGGAGGCAACATCCTGACGCGCTCCTCATTCTTGCTTGGGCGATTCGGAAGCTGGACTAGTTCTAATAAAGAGGTTCCTAGGAACCTGTTTGGACTGCACGGAGTCGACGCGAGTGAAGTCGACTGGGATCCGCAGTCTCAACTTCTCAGTATGAAGTTCGAAGTCTGACGTGAGAATGTGACGTCCCTTCAAGTGTCGATGCTGTCCATGGACCACGGGTTTGGGACCCCGGTTTGGAATCGTTGTCCTATTAGTTCTTAGTCCTTACGGTCGCATTCCTTCCGCTGGACACTCTCTCCACTTTATGGAAACGGCCCAACAGAGCGCCAGAACAAGAAGAAATAAAAATAAATTTGGGGAACAACTTTATTCATCTTTGCGTTACATCTCAATCTGAGACCCTGGATCCACGGGTGCAGACTTTCCGATTAGCCTACTCGATCACATTATTATATTTCTAGAGTTCGATGTCCGATTTTCACGGGGCGAGTAAACGTTTGCACGGCGTGGATTCAGCGTTGCACACAAATTTAAAGAAAAAAGTAGAAATATCCGAAGTGAGATCCCGACCATGTGTACTTGGTCGAAGCTTGACATAGAATGTCGACGCAATGTAAGAGAGGCTCGTTGGCCCATCCGGACCGTTGCCTTCTCAGTTCTATCGGATACTACTGTTATACTTGTTCCATCTTAGCCTTACTCTCATTTGTCCAGACACATTTTCACGAAAAGTAGAGTTTGATCTTTTTGTTTGTAGCCTTCTTCTGTTCCACTATTCGGTATTTTCCATACGGTACGACTTTGTTCCGGCTTCCTTCATCATAGAGCTCATGGGAGTCCTCCTGATGTCCATTGCCGACAGGTTGTTGTTAGTTCTGCGCGCATCGCATGTCCCGTGTTGGCACGGGCCCATGCCATCCAGATGTATAAATGCGCCGGTGCATTCGACCATGACGGAATCTCGTTCTCTTTTTCCCGTTCAGAAAGCGGTGCCAGCAAGATTATCACTGGCCTCTGGACAACTTGGTCACGGAGACTGGCCAACTCTTCCATACAGGTTGACCAGCTATGGAAGACCAGCAATCTCCAGCAAACTTTGAACCACCTCGGTTGGCAAACTCGATCGCATCATCGATGACGAATCCGTTTCATCCAGTCGTTCGCCGAATTGTGTCGACGCAAATCGGCAAAAACTTTCTAGAACGGGAAAATCGGGTAATGCGATGTCGGCAAAGCCTGCTGCAGTCCGTTGGTGGCCCAAATGTCGCAACCATAGCAAGGAAACGCCACTCTACTATGATATTTGAACTCCAAAGCTATACCAACCTCAAGGTTTAGCGAAACATCTGCTACCGCCGCTCATACCAGAAACTTCATCCCGCCCAAGTACACGATGAAGGGAAAAAGGATCAACAGTCGTCAGAGTAAACATATCTTTTTCAAACAACCAGAATCAACTTCAAATGCAAAGATTTTGAAATGAATATCTATGAAGTGAAAAAAGAGCAAAAACACCTAGGATTCCACACAAATAAACGTGGGAAATAGAATTCAAGAATCTCTTCTAAGGAAAAAGAACATACTAAGGTATGAACTTAGAGAGCCAAGGATAACATGCATACAGATTGCAAATCTTTACAAACCAAACTTAAATGTAATGATTTGAAATTATGGGGTATCTTTGGGGATGAAATACAATCATTTACAGTTTGTAAAGGAAGAGGGATGGATTACAATTAAAACATCTAGGTTCCTAGCTTCTTATTGATGATGGTGCTCTTGAATAAAACAAAAAATATCTTACAACTATGGATCGTGAAGGATAAAGCTGAGAAATGAACCTCTTAGTTGACACCACAAAGTACAAACTAAAAGTATCAACCAAAACACAGCCATGTACATGGATCAGAGTTTCTAAGCAACCAAGAAGGTACAACCTCGACTCACTCCATAAAGGCCATGTAATTAGGGTCTTCACACAGCTATTACCTGTCAAGGTACTGATGTCTCTCTCCATCCACTATAGAACGCAAGTGCCAATCTTACAAGGGGTTAAAACTTGAACTACAAAAAAACATTTGATTGGAAAATCTATATGCAACTCTACTAGAAAAGACCTTACAAATGATGAAAAATCCAAAACAATGTCTCCAAAGGAACATTTTTTCTGAAAGTTCGATTTTGAAAGTGAAATGTACTATTGAATGAACATTTGAATTTAGCAAATTGACCACACTAATGGAGATACCTCCTCATGTTTAATGGTATTGTTCTTCTTTTGTGTTAAGGCAAATAAAGCATCCTTACTAGATCTCTCCCATCATTAAGTTTATGATGTAATTTGGAAAATCTTCCTCCTTAAGGAAAGTTGCATTGATGTTGATGGTGAAGTTTCTCCATCAACTTTCCATCCTTAACATATCATTGTTTGAACATGTCCATGTGCATTGTACGTCTCCATCCACATGAACCTTAAAACAAAGGTCTCCATGTAAGCGGGTAATGTGCACGTAGTTGACCTTTCGTGTGTTAATAAAATAAGCTCCCTAAGGGTGGATGCTAAAGAGCAAGGCAAGTTCTAGCAATCCTGCCTTATAGCTCCCCTATGGTACCTTAAGGTGCTTTTCAAAAAAGAATATAGTAAAAGATGAGGAAGATATCTAACAAAAAATAAACAACAAAAGATATACTTTGTGTAAAGCTCCTCCAAATGTATAAGCAACTGTACTCCTATGGAGGAAGTAACAGTTCCACTCAAATTGGTTTATTTTTGTGCTCCCATCATATCATCTCTTAGTAAATTTGAGTAATTCCTTGCAAATCTTTCAAAACTTTAATTTGAAAGATAGGTCTTGGCTTCTGATTTTATTGAAGAAAAATCAAGAAAAAAATACATAAAAAATTCAAGATAAAACAAAGAACAATATGTTTGGGAAATTCAAGTACAAAACTTTAAGAAAGCTACCTTTTAGAGGTGGTAATCCTCATTAAGGTAATTTGGAAGGGAAAGAAGGGTTTGATGAAGTTTTAACCACATAAAGAAGTAAACTTAACCTCTACTATTTGATGAAAGTTTTCCTCAAGTCTAAAATCTCATTAAGTTCCTCATTCCTCATTCATAATATCATCTAGCTGCTTCTATAATTTTGCAACGGTTGTAAGGTTTTTAAAAGGTGTCCCAAGGTACATATTTATGTTCAAAGTTGGTGAAAATACAAAAATCATAACTGGTAGTATTATAAGAGGGTATTAGAAAAGTATTCAATTCATATGTGCAAAGTTAATTTTATTGGAATCTTTCATACATACGTGCAAAATTTCTTACCTTTTTAAATCTTGTCAATGTATGAATCCCATCTTCATCATGTTGATTTGTAGCCCCTTGTCTAACAAAGTGGTCAATGGAGGATAATGCTTCTTTGTCATGGATCTAGGATACGAATAAGTTGATAATGAAACTATTGTATCATTGTTTTCTAAAATACCAGTATGCTTTTTATAGCATCACTTGGCTCACCGCTGCTCTCCTTCGACCATCCAATCACCCTTCTCTGTCCATTAACCGACCAAAGAGGTATTCTTCTTAGTACAAACGTGCATGCTTCAAAGGCTCATAACACAAGAGGATGAGACCATGTGGTTAAGCAACCATGTTGTGCAATAACCATTCATTGTTTCTACATTGGCAACCTCTTCCTTGTAGTGAATTTGTTATTGAAAGTATAACCATTTATTCATTAAGCACCCACTCATATGCAAACTTTCTTGCTTGTTTCACCCATCATCTCACACTTGTAAGAAAGTAACATTGATTTGATTTTGAAGTGAAAGAATAGGTGAACATCAAGCGTGCACCACAACGTCTACATGTTAGAACAATACCTTCATTACTTTCTTCTTTGAATAATGATGTGAATTTGGTTCGTAGAAAAATTCATTTGTTTTTATTGTTAATGTGAATCCATGGATAAGAAAATACACCTTTTCTTACAATAATCAAGATATACATGTATTAACAGGGACTGAATTTACCTCATTTATTGGTGAGACCTTGGCTTCCATGTTCTATAGAATTAAGGCTCCACCTCCCTTGACTGACCATTATGCTTACATACTTTAATCCACCACTTAATTATATCCCATTTGAGAATCAAAGTTACACTTGTAGACACCTCATTCAAAGATAGTGCAACAAACGTTTCTTCTTTCACGTCAAAGTCTTTTGGGCTCTTTTCACAACATGTTTTCAAGATTCATCATCCAATATATAGTATGCGCATGAAGACATTCATCATGCATGTCCAAAAGAACCTATGCCAAGAAACAACATGCAAGAATAATGTGCTTCCAAACACAAGAGTAGTTGATTTATGCAAGATAACCATTACTTTGTATCATCTATTCATAAAGAAGTGAAAAGGGATGAATGTAAAATTAGAGGATGGAGCCACTATGCAATTGAAGATTTTGCCGATTTTTTCCAAATGCACTTTCATTTTCTTGTCAATTTTAATACTTTTGAATGTGATTGTAGTCATATGACTGGAAAAAACAATTTTCCTAGTTTGCAATGCATAATTCAATCTTTCGTATCCCTTCTTTCACTCTATCCTATTTGTTTTTTTTACATATTTTTCATATGTATTAAGAGACACATAAAGCTCTTTCATACATAATGAAATTTTCTTTTTCAAAATTTGGCAAAACGTGTGCTCTTTCATTCGTTCATAACGTCCTCCAATTCTTTCGATAATTCATACAATGAGAATACAATGAAACTATGTTAATTGTCTTACATACATCCAAAGAAGGAATATTTTGTACAAAATGTGAGTAACGATATCTTGTTAGTATAATTTGATAGACTTTGGTACTGATGTTGAACATTGATAAGGAATGAATTCTTGAAAAAAACCTGAGTTCACGTATTATGTGAAGAAAAAAGTGTTCACTATGTTGCAAATGTACGATATTTCAACTGCTCTTCTTTCATCACCACCTTCTTTGCTTTTGAGGATTACTGTGTGGAGATGTACCACTATTTTCTCATCTAATATATGACTCTCCCATGAAATGAATACATATCCTTAGACTTGTACATTTGTCTTCGTTGGATCTTCTAAATTACCATCCTCATACCTATGGAGCTTAAGGTTGGTCGAGGTTCTAAAAGAAAGAAATTCTCATTCGTGCACTTAATGTAAATAACATCTTTGTTGGAGCTCCACACAAGCAGATTACACCCATACTCTCTTTCTGCCAGCCACATTGCTAAAACAAAATGTAGGTGAGAGTTGTTTTGGCTCTCAGCGGGAATTAGTAATCTAAGTTCACTACAAGGTATACAGTCTTTCTCCTCCCCTTAACTCGACAATCCAACCATTTTTTGTTTGTTGAGGGACGGTTGAAGTGTTAAAAAACTTGAGAATCACAAGTGTGGTAGTCTTACTAAAGAATTTGTCCCAACTTGTCATTGCACTTTTTCTAGTGCTAAAAATGTAGTTAAAACTTTATATCATGGCCATGTTAAAAATGTTTACCATACGATTCAAAATTTATTTGATAAAAACTTCCAATTGATGGGTGCTCCAAATGTACCACATGTGGTACATTTGGAGCACCCATATTCCTTTTTTTGGGCATATGGCCACTTATTGTTTCCATTCGTTTTCCGTGAAATTGAAGTATATGTATGTATAATGGTGCATTTTACTCTTATCAGCCCTTTTTTGTGCATGTAGGTTTTAAAGAGGCCGGCACAATAACATGTTTTTAATTGAATACATGAAGTCAGTACTTATGTCCTTTCCCTTGTTTTCTTGCATCACACGTGTTTTCTCTTGGCGTCATGCTTTTGGGGTTTTTTAGCTACCTATAAGAGTATAAAGGTGCCTTTTGAAGTAGTGTTTAACTCTATAAAAACCAAGGAGAAAGAATGACATGATCTCGTAGTCATATCTGCAGGTGGGGAGTTAGAGCCTAAATTAAATAGCTTTAGTTGGTTGTTGAAATGTAATATGAAGGAAAGGGCAATCAGCTCTCATGGTAGTTTAGCACAAGATTTGCACTTACATGACCACAATATATCCTTACCTTACGTTTGAACTTTTTTGCAACAATTGATCAACATATTGTCATCTTTTTATAACACAATAGCTTTTCTAATGTACTAAAGTTGTATTTCATGGTTTTCATATTGATGTTTTCTTAGTGATGCTTGATATTTGTTGTTACTATGATGCTCCTGTGGAGATGTTGTAGTGTTGTTGAAATCTGATTTCGGAGTGATATTGTCGTACTACAGATTTTAAAGTGATGTTAAAGTATTTCTCTCATGATTTCATCCTATTGATGTTATACTTATGATAGTAGTATATATATGGTATCATATTGTTGTTGTCCTCATGATGTAAGCGTGATGTTTTCACTCACTTGAAAGTAGGTGATGTTGCCAAGAACTCTTTTTCATGATGATGTCTAAATTCTAGACATTTCATAGTGGTGTTGCTAGAGTGATGTTGCCATACAGATGTTACAATAAAGTCACAATAGGGGTTTTGTGAGAGTGTTTGTATCATATTGATATCATCATGGTGATCGGTTTGTGGAGATTTCTTTGATCTGATAAGAATGATGTTTATGCACTGATGTTTTCATTATTGATGTGGAAAGTTTGATGTCCTCACTTCAATATTGTCATAAATGTTTTGTTGATGTTATCATGAGGCAATACTTGTAATATTTTGTGACTTTCGTTTTTTTACTCATATTGATTAAAAGATGTCGCATCAATATCATGTAGTGATATAGTAAGGGTGATGTCTTTATGGTGATTTTAACATACTTATAAGATTTTCTTTGTCATGATGTCATTGTGATGTTACCATATCATGAAAATTTGTGGGATGTTGCTCAAATATGTGCATAACTCCCTTCTCCACCCACAACTACCTTCTTGACTCTTAAGTGGAAGCATGCATGTGCACTTTCACAAAGGATTAGAATTCGGCAAAACCAACTTCGATTAATCAATGGGTGCATACGGATTCTCACCATGCACATTAGGTGTGGATTCTGACACTTTTCCCCCACTAGTAGTGTGTACTTGGCGTCTCTTCCACTCCTCTTTATTTGATTAACAGCCATGTTTTCTTGTTTAAGGATGGTGATTCTAATTTAGAATATTGGAAGAATGTTATTACATTTGTATGGTTACGTTGCAGAAATCATTTCTAATTCAAATAGTTTTTTAGAAACAAATAACCATTATATACTCTTAATTCAAAACGTTGTGATTGAAACGTCTCTTGCTAAAACTCTCTCCCAAGAGAAAACTTCTTCCTTCACAAAAACCCAACAATTAATGGTTGTTACAACAAGATTTATGGCTAGAAAATTTGAGGAACTGAATTAAAAGCCTATAAACTCAAGTGTGCTTACACACTCCTCCTCCATGCGCCCCCCTTTCCTCTCCTTTAACTATCATTTTTCATTTTCCTTTTCCTCGTGTTTGACCCCCTCCATACTAAGGGGGTGAGGGAAATGATTCCTCGCTCTCCTACTTCACAAATTTTACCTATGTATATTCCCATTCCCCATCCCTACCTCCTCTCCTCGCCATCCCCCTCCTCCTCGTCACTTCCCCTCCCAACATCCCTTTTTCTCCCCCTCCTCCCCAACAAGCACATTCCTCTATCTTAAGAAAATTTCCAAGTCCTCTCCCTCCTCGAGTCCCTTTTTGTACCCTTCCCCTTCCTGCATCTCGCCCTCAACTGAATTCTCCTTTGCCTTTCCTTCTTATTCCAACCAGTATTATCCCTTCAATTTAACTCCTTTCTCCTCCATTTCCAACTCATCATTCTCTGAAATCTTCATATCTCCTTCCAAAAACCATTACCTTCCACTTCCATCCTTGCAATCCTTCCCTGATTTGTCTTAAAAAACTCTCCTTCTTGTTCTCTCACCCTCTTACTACCCTTCCCCTCTCTCTCCTTTTGTCTTGCACCCTTTAATCTCTCCTTTTCCACGCCCTCCCCCTTTGATTGCCTCCCCTCCTTTCAATCATCGTCCATCCCTTCCTTTGCACGTTTTTACACTTTTTAGACTCCCCTGCAAATTTTGTAAGACAATGGTACTAATGAGTACGCATCAATGAATTGTTTCAACTTATGATGCATGGGTATGCAAAATACGTTACTTTGTGGATGATTTAGGTGTGCCGTATTGTCCACCAAAGATTGTTTGTAAGTTCCATGAATGTTCACATTGAATCGACTATGTCCGTGGGCTTGCTAGCAAGCTACATATGCTCAGGAGGTCAAAGATGGAAGTGTTATCTTTTCACTAGAAAATGGCTCCCAATTTCCTGCTTTCTATGTTACTCATTTTATAACGTCAAGCAAGCCAGACTTTGGTTTCATGTACTTGGACCTGAGATGGGCTTATACTCTCTTCAATAGAAATTGCTCGTATGTTATGTATGAGGAGTAAAGGCACAATACAAAACAAATGAGGAGGACAGGTTATGTATGCGAGTAGATTCTTTAACAAAGACTTATAGCCTGATTGAAAGCATTTCTCTATTCTTTTCAATCATCAATTCACTTTGAAAGCGGCCCAAGATTTGATGAGGATCTATTATACGTCCTGATTTTCCCATTGTCTTTGATTAAAACTATTGCATTAGTGGCATGAAGTTCTAAAATTTTCGTTATGGTTTTCATACAACCTTTTCAAGGTTTGCTCTGGTTCTTTCTTTCCAACACAAAATTAAGATTTAGCCTTCCTAGAGCATATTCAAAGTTTATGATGTGGTTTCATTTGATCCACAAATTGTTTTTATTCTGGTTCATTGTAGCCTTCCAAGAGTGTGTGGTTTGGTTCAATGTATTCCACTTCATGTTTTAGTTATTGTCAATCGTTGTCCACTTAGATGCCATTGAGTGGGTCACATAAAGAAGCGATGGACGCTCTTTGTTTTCTATTTGTGATGATCACTTGCATATAAAATGGTAGGGTAAGTGAAAGACGACGTCCTCTTGTTGCTACGAACACCTCCTCTTTTCCCCAAAGCATTCCTCTCCATGAGAAGAACAAAATGTGAAGGAAACATTCTTCTCAAATTCAATATTGGATTTTCATTATGTGTAAGGATTGAAGAAAATATCTTTGAGTGAAAAGTGAGACAAAACATCACGTGCAACATCAAATACAGATTTGTGCAAGTACAACCTCTTTAATACTGTTGTATAATGTCCATCTACAGTGTGTACATTAAACATGCCAGGTTTAATTGCTTCATCCTAAGTTAACAAAATGCATGGTTTTTGCACATGAAGATAGTTGTGTTCTTAATACATGCCAACATCTACACATATTGGTCGCATAGTAATGGCAACATCCACGTATACAAAATTTTTCTGCACCTTTATGCGATTAGGTGGAAGTTTTGCTTGAATACCCTTGATTCCCAAAGAATTGATGGTTGTGTGGGTTGAAGTGTTGAAGCTTGAAAAAACGTTTTGAATCTGCATTGATGGAATGAAGCTTCCGTGATGGGATCATTTGATAAATGGAGTCTTAACATTTGAATCTTAACATTTTAGCTTTTCTAATGAAGCTCTCTCACTATATGGTTTTTGTTTGCATGCATGTGTATTTATCAAAACACTTGTTTCCATTCCTTCATATGATAAACATCATTTTTATGGAGTGGATAAAGGGCCGGAAGTGATATATGACCAATCACCCTCAAAATGTACCCTCATGTTCCAATGTGTTTTTGTTTTTTGTTTTTAAGATGGTCTAGGGAGAAAATCCCTCCCACCATGCTCCCTTCAGGGATCTTCTACCTAGGTGAGTATTTGATCCACTTACCTTGGGTCCAATTTGAACCACTTAGCATGTTCAATGTACATGCTAAGTGGAAATGTAAGGAACATTAACAGAAGTTTCATCATTAACATGTGTACATTTTCTGGCATCAGCAACGTTTTTTACGTCTTTTAACATATGATTTAAACACATGGTACAAAAATAGGTTACCTATTTCATTCCTTGAATGCATGCTGCATCATATTTCATGTTACGTATCTTACCTATTACTCTTAAGTTGTCTTTGTATCTCGTTATTGGAGTATTTTGGACCGTAAGGGACTTTCCTACATAAAATCCCATCCCGTACTTACACCTTAGATTGTGGACATTATGTTTCTTGCTTTCCCATGTAGTACTAGATCTTGCGACCACGGGGCTCAACAAGTTTCCTCCTATCACATGGGGGATTCTCGAACCCCCCACTCAAACCACTTGCAAACCAGGTGATTGAATTGCCAAAACCCAAATTAAACCATCCCCTAGTTAGATTCGAGGTTGAGGGTTGTTATTCTTTGCTTTCTCATGCTCTTGCAGATTCACGTAGTATTGGGGAAGTGTATTTGGCGGTGTATTTGGGAGGATAACTAAAAATGACACTAGTGTACACTCCTAAGAGGATTTCCAAGGAGTCTCCATATGTACTCTTGTGTACATTTTGCAACTTATTCGACATGAACCCCCTCATTCTGTCGCCTCATACACTTCACAGGGGGATGGACCGAACAATAGAAGCAAACCTGGCCTCCCCACCCTCCGGAAAAAGAAAAAGTGTGATGTAAATGTATGAGATGATGTATGTTGGGGGGATATGCAAAACAATACTAGTGTAGTCTGGAAGGAGAAATGGGAGGCGTTACAAGATGTACACTTGTGTACATTTTACGAAATCCTCCACATACACCCCTTCATACAATCGCCTCATACACTTTAGGGGGTTGAAGGGACGGAATGGACCGAGCGATGTTTGGGGAGGGGGGGAGGGGGGCCGTCCCCTCCCCCCCTTCCTAGCCATAAACTATGTATGAGACAAGTATATGAGGTTGTTCATGTGGGGGTTAATCATAAACAACAATAGTGTACTCTCGTGAGGGACTTTTTTACAAGTCATGAGATTTACACTTGTGTATACTTTGTGACTTCCGCCACATACACCCCCTCATATACTTGCCTCATACACTCTGGGGGAGGAGAGAAGATGAAGAATTTCAGGAAACAAGTTGCACCCGCAAAACAGAAGTGTTTGAGGAATGAATATGAGAAGCTGTATGAGGGAGGCGTATCTAAAAAGACAGCAGTGTAGTCTCATGAGAGGATTTCTTTGAAATCACGATTTGTGAACTTGTGTACATTGTGTGACTTGATCCACTTACAACCCCCTTGATACATTTTTCTCATACACTTTCGAGGCGGGGGGGCAAATATGGACAAAGCATTGTCGATGGACCCACCCCCTACACAAAAATGAAGACTATATGAAGGTAGCATATGAGACAGTGTATGTGGGGAGATGTGCAAAATGCCATAAGTGTTCCTTCGTACAAGAACTTTGTAGAAGTTGCAAGATGTAACATTGTGTACATTTTGTGATTTCTGCAACATTTACCCCATACAACCCTGGGGTAGGGGGGGGGAACTGAGCAATGATGGTTGACCTATCCCTCCCACCTACACAAAAAGGTGTATTAAGGGCGTGGATGAGGCACCATATCTGGGGGCTCTTCCAAAGAGACACTAGTATGGTCTCGTGAGGGAGTCCGTAGCAAGTCATGAGATGTACACTTGTCTACATTTTGTGACTTCCACCAAATACACCCCCTCATACACTTGCCTCATACACTCTCAATGGGCAGGGGGAGGGGGAGGGGGAGGGGGGAGGGGGGAGGGACGGAGTGATTTCAATGGACCCGTCCCCCATCTAAAACAAAAGAAGTATTTGAGACAAATGTATGAAAGAGTGTAGGTCAATGGGGTTATTAAAAAGCACACGAGTGTACTCTCTTGAAAGAATGTTGAGGAATTCACAAGATGTACACCTATGTACAATTTGCATTTTCCATCATGTACACCCCCTCACCCTCTTGTTTCATACACTTGAGGATGGGGGGGAGGTTCAACCAAGCAAAGTGAACATACAGGTTTCCCGATCCCCTAAAAAATTAATAAAGTGGATGACACAAGTGTATAAGATGGTGAATGGGGGGAGGTATCAAAAATAGGCATTGTTCTTAGGTGAGATATACTCAAGGAAGTTACAAGATGTACACTAATGTAGGTTTTGTGACTTCCACCACATACATGCCCTCAAACACATACATCGTACGCTAGGAAAGGGTCGGAGGGGGGATTCAATTGAGTGTACCATGTATGAGAAAAAGTGTTTTGCAAGTATATGAAATCATCTCGTACATTTAGAAGGCGTACAAGATGATGTAGGAGGTCCCAATAGATATGTACAAAACTAGGTGTTGGAAGAAACTCTGAACACACGTATGATGACCTAAGTACCAAACAACTCATTATAATCCTTCCAACTTTCTAGGAAGCTATATTTCTATGGACGCACCTATCAATCCATCTAGCAGAGTATATTATGCGAACAATGAAACTTGTTTTTGAATTCTGGTCAAAGTGTACCTGTGGCTCTTGTTTTGGGGCATTAGTGTAGTTGGACATTTGCGAACCGAGGGGCGCCCGGCGTGACGGTCACACGCCGAGCCCTTAGGATTATCCTCCCTTCCCTCGACCCCTTGGTGTGTGGGCCAGCCCTTGAGATATTGCACGTCCCTCTCCTAGCAGCAAGACCGCTGCTAGTGACAGGGGTTCCCGCCGTGTGACTCTCCCGGCGGCGTTGCACCAAGGTGTGCTGCGATAGACTTGTAGGATCGAATGGACGTGTACAAGGCAATGTTTGGAGAACAAGGTTATTTGGGCAAGGAATAAATTGTTTAGACTTGATAGATCAGTACTAGGTAATGTACATAGTCTCTGGGTAAGGTTGCATGCCTAGAACAACCTCTAGGCTTCCTTATGTACCAGCCCCTATGAGCCAGCCAAAAGCTACTCAGCATCTCGAAGCCCTCTATCAAGGCGCACTCATGCAAATAACACATGCATCATGTTGTACGCACCATGAACCTTCAATCGCACCAAAGAAAGTCAAGTTATGGCCGTTTGAGTGCTCCACGCGTGACGGCGGCTGGCAGCAACGCCAGCAGGGGTCACGGCCGCCCGAAGCCTCTTTGCTTGCGAATGCAGCTCCAGCCGCCATCTCGAAGAGCCCATGGACCCCAATAAACCATGCCTCACTGGCTAAGCATCCATCTTGGGGCGCTTTGGCTGTAGTGGGCGAGAAAGTCGCTCCGCCGTGCTCGGAGTCGAATCGGTACGTCTCTTGGTTTCTAGAGTTGCGCCTCCCACCTTTGCACGGCCGTATCTTTCTTGTCCCTACACCAAATAACTCGGTTCTTGGTTTGATTTCGCACGCTTTTTCACGTGGAATACAATGGAAGCATCAAAACGTGAATATCAGCTACACATGATGACGTAATCACCACTGTGACCGGCGGCTCCCATAACAGTATTGCATAAAGGTAAATGCCAATGAGTTAGTGCATCTTTAGATTCCTATTGTACTAATGATGCCTGAGAAATTGCCAAATGTAATTCCTAGGGGCGCAAATAGTACGTATGTTTGTTTGAAGAAATGATGTTTTGAAAAGATTATTAAGTGGGAGGAAAATGCTGTGGTCGAGAAAGAATGTTAAACTAAATTAAGAGATTCTTCAACTACGGAAAATCCAACTACATTACGGTAAATTCTATTGCACCAAGTGCCTTGAAAACGTTTGCAACATTGTGAATCTGATGAGAAGTTTTTTCCCATTAAATTTCAATGGAAGAAAGTTTGTTATGACACCTATGAACCATGTGCATTAAGAAAAACACATTTACTTGCCTTTGTATGATATAATTGACTTGCAAGCAAATGATGCATTTCCTTGGCCTCCTCCAACTATTTCATAAAATTGGGGTGTAAGTTTAGTATTTTTTTCCATCGTGGGGAGGTGCATAGCATTATTACCCACACAAATAGCTAGATTTTATTCAACGTTTTCCCGAAGTATTGTTATTCATTTTTGTGCATATTTTGTGATTTGTTACATGGAAGTTTTAATTGGTCTTCATCCCATAACATCATTATTCATTGTACAATAAGAGTGAGTTCTGGTAAGTGTTGAAAGAGTACATGAGAAAGTACGTTTGGCTATTCTTTTAGAGGTGTTAATGGTTGGATGACCGATGAAAGGTTCCCTTCACCAAGATGTGGAGATGATGACTACGATGTGGCTACCAATATTTCAATACATCCTTTTGGAAGATATTTTCTTTATTGAAAACCCAAGAGTAATGCTTACATTGTTTGTAAAAACAATAAGGAGTTTTGTGATTTACCCAGCTTTGCTAGCATGCTTGGCTAAAATGCATCTTCTAATGCATCGTATCTTCTTTTCAGGGACCAACAATTCCCCTCCAAAAATGGCAGGATATGAGAATCAAATCCTTCTCTTTTCAACATTTGAGTTGGACCCTTTGAGACTCTTTGATGTTATCATTCTTCAACTTTTGGCTAAATTGTGGTTTGTCAACTTCCTTTTACAACCTTTAACAACTTCCTAATAACATTTCGCCTTGTACTGACCCTTGATGTTGTGAATCTTCAGCTAGCTTTGGTCTTTATGTGAGAACCATGGTGGTTATACAACTACTTGCATCCTTGTAGGCAAGAACCTCGAAGAAGGCTGTCTCGCAACTATTAGGAGGGCCTCATGTCTGTCAAGCTCTTACTTGTTTAGACATTAGCTTATGCCTTTTGATTCCTTTTGATGCCTCACGATTTCTCCCGTACCAACCTCAACCTCTGATAGTACAAGCCAATTCCTTAAGATGCACCTCTTACAAAAGCCACCTCCTTCTTCAGCTCAAGCTATCTTCTCGATAAGGGGTCTACTGTAAATATAGGTTTCTTGACTTAGTCTAAGGTTGTTACCCTATGGGTTCTCAAGTCTATGCTTATGGAAACATCTCTCTAGCTTGATAATAGATATCTTTATGTACTTATCCATTTGATCTACAAAAATGTAAAAATGGTTCTTTTTGAAATTCTTTAGCCTTGCCCCACCAATTATAAAATAAAAAACCATCCACATTTCACCATTCTTAATATGGTAGCATGGCATGAGAATAACATTTCAAAGCAAGAAATTCTCCACCACATGTGCAACATCATGGAATACACGGTGATAGAAATTTTCGATATGGACATGGTTGCAAAATTCCAACACATTGAAGAAGAGCCTATTTCCACAAGTATACCCTTGCACGATGTGTAGCACATTATGTACATATAGTTGAAGCCTTATTTGCCTAGTGGCTTATGAATCGTTGCCACAATCTTGAGGCTGATGTTTTAAGATTTTGTGCAAACACGGTTGGCATGAGGATGGGAATGATCCACTCACTTCTACACCGTGCTAGTTGACAAATCTAGAGAAGCAAAAAAACCTCTCAGAAGGACTTCAAACATCGCTACTGAAATGTGCCATTGTGAAATGATAAAGCGCAAACCATAATTAGGGTACCCATAGAGGAAAGAGCCACTTGTTACACCACTTATCATCAAATAGTCAAAGAAATTTGGAATGATCCCATGTATGTTGCCAGAGGTAGCGGACACTTGCAACCTTTCACACTAATCCAATGAACAAGGGTACAAAAAGAGCAATTTTCCTTAGAAGGAAATGACATCTGTTCCACCATTTCAAAACCGACCAGCTATTTGTTATGTTCTGAATCTCCAAAGCTAAGAAGATAATACATTTGTTTTTGCTGGAAATAAAAAATGCTACGTCTAATAAAAGAAGCTAAGCAAGCTAGAATGACAACATATATTTGTACAATGTGAGCACTTACAAATATGTATCCCTATAGCCTTATTTGGCAAACAAAGATTAAACTATGATAAAGTTATCCATGGAGGAAGTACTTGTTGCTACATACTTTAACTATAGTTTAGGTTTAAATGCTAAAACCATAAAAATAACTGTCTCTATGGTAGCGGTTGATGCTTTAAAATTGTACGTCAATCTAGTTGACGACATGGGAACAATAATGGAGTGGTTAGTTGGGGTGAAAAGAGTTGCCGCATCATACATAAGCAGAGGAGGGAAAGAAGCATGGATATCAATCATATTTTGTTGATGCAAGAAAAATACTAGAAAATCTTACAACAAGCCAATGAAGAAATCTATAACACAAGAGCATGAAAACCTTTCTTTCACAAACACAATTACGCCAACAGTTGACAGTAAAAGTGTTAACATCTGTCTATGAAAACCTCTACGATGTTTTCATTAGAGGAAGTTAAAATGGATGTAACGTTTCCCATGAGGGCCATAGACATTATCGCAAGGTTGTACTCATGGTTAGTTGGAAATGCAAGAATACCTCCATCTTCTCTAATGCTTATTGGATGAGCTGAACAAGGACAAAGTTATGATTCCTGTTTTTTCAATGTTTTAGTTTCATCATGGACAATATCTACCCACAACACAAAAGGCTCAACTCATCTTCTCGTTGATGTAACAAACATCAACATAATTGATTCTTTAATACTAGTTGACGAAGCTTTTGATAGTGCAACCATTAAGTTGTAGCCCACAATTTGCTCATTGGTAAGACATAAAGAACCTTTTGGCAAAATGACAACCACTTGGCAAAACAATCCCCTCTTGGCGACAAGGTGCTACCAATGTTCTTTGTGGTGGCGCATAAAGGCAAACGACATTGCTTGCCACATATTATAAAGGTAGAATTGTTTCATGAAAGGCAAGGACCCTTTCAAAAGATCATCATCAGGGTAGAATTCCATCCACGGAGCCATCATTATTCATAAGGATGAAATGTGAAAAGCTCAACAAGAAGACCTTAAATGGTAGCTAAATCCTCGGCTTGTCTGTTTGAGTAGTTGGCAATATGAAATAATATATTCTACATGATACCTCTCCAATTGGTATATTTCATGCAACCCTTTTCATCAAAGTTATGTCCACTACCGCACATTGTACCCTTGAGGACTTGAACCTACGGTTTCATCTATGTGTATGTCGACTATTGTGACGACTTGTTGTGTTACTGTCTTGACATAATGAAGCTAGTGAATGACGCCTTCCCGGTCTCATGGGAGACGCATATTTGGAGTACCCATTATTAGGCATCTGAATGAAGGCTCTCTCCGTCTTCCACCCATCAGCACTACATCTCTTGATAAAACCAATTTTGTCACACACTTAAGCACCACGGGCATTTTTTGTTTTACAAGTGACTCTACTTTGAGCATTGGAAGTGAAAGACGGTGTTGAGGGAAATCTATCCTCACTTAGAACGTCCATACAAGTAAGAATCAAGTTTTTTAGCATTGAATTCAATCTATTATAAGTTAGACTATGGAAATTCATAGGTCCGTAATTCCTCTCGCCATGTTTAGTGTGTCAAAAAACCTAATGGGGGATTTTTATTGAACTTGACATCATGCAGTTTTTTTTCCTTGGCTATAACATCACTTGGCCTCAAATTGGTGTTAATGATTGTCTTGGTAAAAAAATCCTCCCATTGGTTACAAAGTAAGAGAAAATCCTCAAGGACACCCTTGCTAGTGTTTGCTATTTCCAGCCATAGTTAGTGGTTTTTGTAGTTGACTTTGTCATGACTAGTAACATTTTTTTCCATCATAGAAAGAATTGCTAAAAAACCTTCTCCATGCGATTCCCATTATTCTGGGAACACTTTGGCTTCTTCTTCATTGACTTGGCCGTTTTTGGAAATGTCTCAAACAACTATATTTTTCCCTGACCTTAAATTCATTTGGATGTGCCTTATGAAACTCCTAGTCAACGTGGCAACTTGTGTCAATCTCCCCTATAATGTGGCTTATTACCACACCCGATCCAATGGTTGCAAGCGGCGGACAACTAGTTGTCAACGAGAGATCAGTGGCATGAAGAAAATTCTAGTTTTGAGACCATCCAACCTTCCCTACAGTGCCAAACGATCACTCGAGCGCTAGTTGGATGATCCCCACCCCTTCTCCTTGGTTGTGCACATATTGTGAACATCGTAATGTTTGCAAATACTACGAGGATTAAAACATCAACGAATGTGCAAGAGGCAATTTGGATGGAGGTTGTGAGCCTTGTGTTGCTTGTGATTTCCATGAGAATTGCAACCAATAAAGCAAACTTGAGGATAATCTGCCTCACATTTCCTATTTCATGTTTTATGGGATTCTCCATCCATGTACCCCACTATTTCAAACATGGACTACACCACGTCTACAATGACCATTGTAGAACTTCCATCAACTAGACAAAACTACTACATCATGTGTTTTTTAGTCAAGGTTCGTTCCACAATTCCTCAAATGACCTTATTCTATAGAAGACATTGTGAACTGAGGGAAGGTGTTGTGATTAATCAATTTTCATGGCCGAAATTGGCTCAAATGCATGTTGTATTGTATTTTATTTGCTAAGGAGGGACAAATTATGGACTTAAGAAATGCAGAGGGGAGAGGTCAATATCCGTGTCTTTATAACATCTAAGGTGTCTTTGGAGGCTGTTTGAGGCTATGAACCTCCAGCATCCACCTGAAGAGTGGTTGGTCAATATTTAAGTTCAACATCTAACAACTTCTTGCTAACCTTTTGTGCTTAATGTGACCCTTCATCTTCTAGGTGAACCTTCAAGTGACCTTGGTGGCAATGTAACCACGTAGGATTTAATTTAGTTTCTTGCAATCTTCAAGGCAAGAACATTGAAGGAGGCCCACTTTGGACTAAATAAAGGGGCTTAGATCACTTAAGCTATAACGCCTTTAGAATTCAACTTATGCCTTTTGATTTATTCAAATGCATCAGTAGTGTACCTCTTCATGCCATGAAGCGTAAAAACGCGTATGTGTCTCTAGGCACACCTTCCATAAAGAACTTTGCCTTCTTCACTACAAGTAAGTGGATTTGCAAGAAGTTCACAGTAGGTCTTGTTTTCTGGATCTCGTCTCATGAATGCAAAGTTGTTGCTCTATGGGTCCATGAGTCAATATCTGCCCAATAGTGGGCAGATCATGCACTCACTTTCTAGTGCACTCTTCTATTGCCCTCTCGAGCCATGCAACAACATCATGCACTAAAACTATAATGCAGTTGAATTGTGCAAACTATTTCTCCCTCTCTCTCTCTCTCTCTGTGTGTGTGTGTGTGTGTGTGTGTGTGTGTGTGTGTGTGTGTGTGTGTGTGTGTGTGTGTGTCCC